>SJYA01000563.1:325095-340698 GCA_006410615.1 Neotragus moschatus | reverse complement strand
CTCAAAGTCCAAAAGTCCATTCCATGCATCTGTGTCTCTTTTGCTGTCTCGTATACAGGGTTATCATCACCATGTTTCTAGATTCCATAAATATGAGTTAGTATACTGTATTGGTGCTTTTCTTTCTGGCTTACTTCACTCTGTATAATCGGTTCCAGTTTCATCCATCTCATTAGAACTGATTCAACTTTTGACTGTGATAAAGTGTTATAAGTGGATATTTAGAGTAGAAATGAAAGATAAACTCTGAAATGAAATCAACTTTTTCCGATTGGCTAGAAGTCTTCAAACAATGAAATAATTCCAAATTAAGATCCCTTCAGACAGCTTTTAATAAGGCTATATTAAGGAGAAAATAGAAATTGATGTTTCTAGAATTTTATCAATTAAGTTGAAAAATTGCAACTCTAGTTATGTAAATTTTAAAAATTATTAAGGTATAATTGACATGTAAGAAACGGCACATATTTCAAGTTTACAATTTAATGTTTTGATATATATATAAACACCCATGAAACCATTACCACAATCAAGAAAGTGAATATATCCATCATTTCCAGAAGTTTCTTTGTGCCACTTTTTTTTTTTTTTAATTCAGGCTGCAGTGGAGAAGGTGCAGTCCCACTCCTGACAGCCCTGTGAGTTTTGACATGTTGTGTTTCTGACCTGGACCAGTTTACTCCTCCATAGGCAACCTGGTCACCCGTATTTCAGACAGGTTACCATATTGATGTCAAAGTTAGTGTGGCCCCAGGTGGGCATAGATCACTCACGAAAGCCAGAATCCGGAGCTCAATGAATCCTTCTGCCCCAGCCACCTAAGTTCCACTAAGACAGTCCTCGGCAGATGACCCTGGATTCTGTAACTGGCGTAATAGACAGACAGAACACCGAGAACATTAGATTTCAATGTCCGTCAAGAATCCTGAAGCTTTCTATGACAGATGCCACTGTCATCTTCCTGAAATAGTAATTTTTTCAATTATTTGCTCTCATTTTCTAATCGTCCCAAGGTTATCTGTGCTTCCTAAAGTTCTTCCTGAGGTTGCCTGATTTTCTCGTCGTCTGTCACTGTGCGCTTCTCCTGGGCACTGTTGTGTTCAGTCGCTCGGGCATGTCCGACTCTGCATCCCCATGGACTGCAGCGTGCCAGCTTCCCTGTCATTCACTATCTCCTGGAGCTTCCTAAAACTCATGTCCATTGAGTTGATGATGGCATCCAACCATTCATCCTCTGTCATCCCCTTCTCCTCTTGCCCTCAACCTTTCCCAGCATCAGAGTCTCTTCCAATTGGTTGGCTCTTCACATCAGGTGGTCAAAGTATTGAAACTTCTGCTGGGCATAACTCATGCTGTATTGGCCAGAGATTCTGCATGATTCATGTTCTTGAATTTTTCATTGCTAGAGGATGAGCTCACCAAGCAGACCCTTTTTACAATGCTTATCACTTTCAGATCCATGATCTGTTGCTCTAAATGCCATTTTTTCAGGTGAAACTGTGGTGAGAAAGTCCCTCAATAAGCTAGACATTCAACACTTGTCAAAGCTAGATGCCAACTTTGCAAGATCCTCTTACTAAGAAGAGCTTTTCAAATTTTCTGTAACTTAATATACCCATCAATCTCCTACACAAGATTGGGTTCAATCCATTTATAGTCACTAAGGTCACAGATCATATATTTCCACTGAATGAAAGTCTTTGGGGCTATATAGTCACCCCCAACAACAGATAGTAGTATGAGGTACTGAAGTTTTGTCTTGTAGCTAATCTTGTTAGTCAAAAATTCCTGTGAAGCTACTAGTTGTACTTAATTGGAGAAAATTTCAATTAAGAGACCAAAACTGCTGAAAGGATATCCTGAGTTGGGGGTAGGATGGTGTGGATGGCAAATACTTCGTGGAACCAGTTGTAGTTCTTTGTTAGTGCTAAGCCTCCTTTTATTCCAGAGCTATCTTTTCCAAGTCCTGGCAGATTTCATAGGCCAGGGAAGAACTGCATAGTCACCACACTCCACCACCCACCAGCCCGCAGGTCACACAGGTGCCAAGACAGCCACACAGGAGCCACCCCAGAGTGGCTCCTGCTCCAGGAGTGACTCAGGAAGAGGCCCTTGGCAATCAAGGGCACAGACCAGCCACGTGACCCAACAAAGGGTGCAGGGACTCCCAGGGGGGCCTGCCCAGAACCCACACTCAGTCAGTTAGACAAACCACCTCCTCACCCTTCCCAGAGGTCTGCACAAACAGTCCAGTCAGAGGATAACTGGCGCGAGGGCATGACCTACCCTTGTGTCATTTGTTAATCTGTTTCTCCCATGCCACCTGTCACTCTACCTGGGCAGCCACTTATTTACTTTCTGTCCTTGTCTATTTAATTGCATTTTCTAGATTTTATATAAGTCAGAACAGTATATATTTATTTTTGCCAAGCTTCTATCACTCTTTATAAATATCTTAATATTCCTCCATCGTGTCATGTATATCAGTAGTCCATTTTTATTGCTGAGTATATATTCCACTGAATGGACAAACATTCAGTTTGTTTATGCATTCATGTGTTGATGAATATGTATATTGTTTCCAGTATGAGCTAGTTCAAAACAAAGCTGCTAGGATGTATAAGTCTTTCCATAGGGATGTATATTTTTATTTCATTTGTCCAAAGTGGTTGTGCCTCTTATATTCCATAAGCTGTATGTGAGAGTTCTGGGTTCTCTATTTTCTTTTTTGGCCAACACATTTCATTTTAGCCAACTTTTGGTATGATCGGGTTTTAATCTTAGGCATTTATAACATCTCCACTTAGTGTTTCTTTATATCTTCTATTTGTTTGCTGAGACTTTTTTTNGTCTTTCCATAGGGATGTATATTTTTATTTCATTTGTCCAAAGTGGTTGTGCCTCTTATATTCCATAAGCTGTATGTGAGAGTTCTGGGTTCTCTATTTTCTTTTTTGGCCAACACATTTCATTTTAGCCAACTTTTGGTATGATCGGGTTTTAATCTTAGGCATTTATAACATCTCCACTTAGTGTTTCTTTATATCTTCTATTTGTTTGCTGAGACTTTTTTTAAAACGTTTGTTTCCAACAGGTTTATAATTGCATGTTGAAACACTTTTATGATGGCTGCTTTAAAATCCTTATTAGGTAAATCTGATATCTCTGTTATCTCAGTGTCTTTTCTCATTTAGTCTGAGATCGTTTGGTTCTCGATATAAGAAGTGATTTTCAGTTGATACCTGAACATTTGTATACTATGTTAAAAGACTCTGGATGTGTTTTGCAGTCTTCTGTTTTAACATGTTCCCTCTANCAGTTAGCAGGCTCTTTGCATCTTACCAGTTATTCTGTTGAGAAAGCACTTAATGAGCATGTTTTAGATATCACAGCGGTAGAACTAAGACAATAAGTGCTTAATCCAATGCAATTCAACGAGTATGGTTTGAATGCCCACTAAGCCTAAGGCACTGCACTAAGTACCAAGGAGCCTACACATATGGATAAGACCCAGTTTCTGCCCCCTGACATGGCAAAAATGAGCCATTGAAAAGGGCAAGAATGGAAAGAACTCTTCACAGAGCTGTTGCAAAGCAGTGTAATCTCATGCAAGTGCACTGAGGGAGTGGAGAGAGAGAGGCATGAGAAAAGGGAAAGGTGGCAGGCTGCTAGGAATCTTGCACAAGGGGTTTCTAGGTTTCCATGGAAACAGTTAGACTTGAATGCATGGGTGCATGAGGCAGGCTTACCAGGTGCCTGCTATTGGTTTGGAGGAGGGACAAAATTACATTTCCATGACAGTTACAGATTAGCTGAGCAAGTAGCTTTCCAAAGTGATGTACTTGCAAAAAACAGATAAACACAGTCCAGAGTGAAAATGTTTGTATTCTCCAGTGCCAGCTGGATAATTAGATCTCCCCTTAGAAAGCACGAGATTGCAGTTTGTACTTTCTGACCATTTTACCCAAGATAGCAAGATCTCCTACACAGAAACAGTTTTCTGGGGGGGAAAGTCTCATAGTATATAGGTAGACAGTAGGAAAGAAAATTGAATATGTGAGAAAAATCGCCTCCAAGAGAACCCTGCAGACATTTTGGAGGTGACTAAAATAAGACAAGGAGTAAGAGTGTGTGCCCACATAGCAAGTTATGAAATATTTATAATGGCATTGAGACATTGAGGTGTTTGACGGTGTAGTGAAGCAATACTTTCTGTTGTCAATTGGGATTTAAGAAAGCAACACTTAACCATCCATCACAGATCAAGAAGTGACAAAGAAAAAATGAAAATTAGACAGTGTTGCAAAAAGAATCTAACTATATGGGTATAGTCTGAGTTTAGCAAAATATACAGTTTAATTTCACACATTTCAGGAACACAGAAGACAAAATGTTATACTTGCTTCTTCCAAACAAGATAGATAAATTAAGCAGGTAAGTAGGTAGGTAGGTAGATAGTGGCTATATATTTGATGATTGAATTGTTTATTGAATCTCAACAGTATAAATAATAGGGATGAAAGTCACAACAAACCATCAAAGAAGATAAAATCAATGGTATCACATGCAATAGACTATCAAAAGTTATAGCATAAATTAAAGATTACTTCTTAAATCCTGCATCATGCAGAATAAAGTATTCAAGAAGGGGATGTTAATTGGAAAAGTATTTTGAAAGGAGTAAGTTTTGAGTCAGATTTCAAAGCTGTGGTGGCCTTTGGATTGATAACGTGAAGGTGAAGGTCTTATCAGTACATAGAAATGTTTGCAACCAAAAATAAAATCTATAAACTTTGAGCAAACTTTAAAGACAAGTGTATGGTAAATGTAAGTGCAAGCATACAAGTCAGTGACAGGAAGAATAATGCTGAGATAGGTGTAACTGGTCCCCCACATTGTGTTACTTTTAGAAACTAACAAATTACAGAAGTAATATAGCAATATTGCTGCAAATGTATTAAATATAGAAACATATAAAATATCCAGTGTAAATGTGTGTTCAGTCACTCAGTCACATCCAACTTTTTGCATCCCCAAGGACTGTGGCCCATACCCTGTCCATGGAATTTTTCAGGCAAGAATACTGGAATGGGTTGCCATTCCTTTCTCCAGGGGATCTTCCCATTGCAGGGACTAAATCCACATATCTTACATCTCCCGCATTGGCAGGTGGATTCTTTACCACTGAGCCACTTGGAAAGCCCAAATTTCTTAAGACTCTTACAGTGTTTTCAGAGATATTAATTTTTGACAACAACTGGTTGTACAATAGTATTTTATTGATGTNCCCATTGCAGGGACTAAATCCACATATCTTACATCTCCCGCATTGGCAGGTGGATTCTTTACCACTGAGCCACTTGGAAAGCCCACATTTCTTAAGACTCTTACAGTGTTTTCAGAGATATTAATTTTTGACAACAACTGGTTGTACAATAGTATTTTATTGATGTTGGGATTTATAGTTCTAAATTACAGAATTTCCAAATAGGATGAGTTATTGGTTATGTTTCTTTTCCTTGCTTTTTATTTGCTCATGTCTATTTTTCATATTTCTAGTGGTACTTATCTTCTTTTTTAGTATGGAGAAAATTAATTATTGTTATTTGTTTATATTACTCCTTCATCAACTTTATATATGAAAATAATTGCCCTCAGTTTGTGGCTTTCATATTCACTTTACTTAAGGTGACTCTGATGAAGAAAACGGGTTAATTTTAACGTGGTCTAATTTATCATTTCGTTTCCAGATAATGTTTTATCTTACTTAATACATTTTCCTATTATATTTCATATATATTCTTTCAAATGCTAAATTATTAAATGGTGTTGTACTCTGGGATTGATGTTTTATTCTGCTATTTTATATTTTAACTTTTCCCCATCGGAGGGCCACGAGGTCCGTTTATTAAATGGCCCCTCCCAGTGCTCTTTGAGGAAATATACTTCATTTCCAGTCATACAAGGGCCATGATATTGCATTTCCTCTTCCATCAGTCAGTTTTCCTATTCATGGCACAATATCCCTACTTCCTTACTTCCTATTGTTTTATTATAGGTCTTTATACTCATTAGGGAAATTTTACCTTCTTTACACTTTTTCAGATTGTTCTGGCTCTTTAGGTCCTTTGTGCACCCATGAATATTTCATAAACAAATGGTCAATTTTTACAAAATATCTTGTGATTTTTTATTGCAGTTGTATTCAGTACAACACAAAATAGTATTTACAGGTGGATACTAATGTCTGTCATATACAAGTTTACTTCATGGATAAGGACAAAACTATAGCTTTTAAATAGAAGCTGAATCCATCTTTTCAATTTCAGATAGCTTCATTTAGAGACATTTTCTCCCTTTTCACATGGTAGTTAACCTTAGAGCATGTCAAAATGTACCCTCTTGCTGTATTCTTTGTAACTAGATATATAACTTCATATAAAAGTTACGTTCTCTGTAGATAATATTGAGGAGAACTACCATCATTACAGGGCTTCCCAGGTGGGTAAAGAACCTGCCTGCAATGCAGGAGACACCGGAGATATGGGTTCATTTCCTGGGTCGGGGAGATCCCCTGGAGGATGGCACGGCAACCCACTCCAGTATTCTTGCCTGGAGAATTTCATGGACTGAGGAGCCTGGCGGACTATCGTTCACAGGGTCCCAAAGATCCCATAGGTCGCAAATAGTCAGATAGGACTGAAGTGACTGAGCACGGCCCAGCACCATCATTATACTACCAAGTTTTTGTATTCGTTAACACATGCTATCTTTCCTTCCATTTAAGTATTTTAAATGTTCTTCAAATTGTGTGTTGCTGTTGGCTAGATCTGAACTGATATTTAAGCATTTAATCTCGCTTCCAGCTATCATACTCTAATTCTGTTGATTGTCTCTAGGTGCTTTAAGATTTCCTGTGAAAATAATAACATGTCCAGTAATAAGACATTTATTTATCCCTTTCCAATCATTATGTCTTAATTTACTTTCCTTATTTTATTCCAGTTTTGGCCTTCTACTATAGTGTTAAATAGAAGTAGTAAAAATGGGAATCCCTGTCTTGTTCCTAGATCTATAGGGAACAATTACAATGCTTACCCATTTATGATTGTGAGTATTGTAGAGGGTCTTGTCTTGTAGCAAGTTAGTTTCCTTCTAATTTAGCTTATTAAATCAGTCTTGAATGCTATTAAAATTTTTTCCTGTATCTCTTGAGCATAGCTTTTTCTACTATCTATTAATGCAGTGAATTAAATGTATACATTTTCTATTAAAAGTATCATTGCATTCTTAGAACATAGTGGTGGTGGTTTAGTCACTAAGTTATGCCCGACTCTTTGTGATCCCATGGACTGTAGCCCGCCAGGCTCCTCTGTCCATGGGATTTCCCAGGCAAGAATTCTGGAGTGGGCTGCCATTTCCTCCTCCAGGGGATCTTCCCAATCCAGGGATCAAACTCCAGTCTCCTGCACTGCAGGTGGATTCTTTATGGACTGAGCCACCAGGGAGCATATGTTTTTTTCTATAATCTATTAACGCAGTGAATTTTTTTATTAAAACATTATTGCATGTTTATGATGTATTTTTGAGAGTACTGGGTTTCATTAGGTGTTTTGTCTAGGACTCTCACAATCATGAGGAAAATGGGCTATAATATTTATTTTAATTGATCTAGTTTGGGGTGGTATCAATCAGAATACTGTACCGCAGCAAAAAAAGCTTCCAAAATTGTAGTAGCTAAAACATTATAGTTTTTTTTAATTGGCCGAGCTACGTGCTCATCTCACATCAGTTGCACAGAGATACAGGATGATAGAGCTCTCACCATCTGGAAACTCGCCAGTCACCAGGGAGAGGAGGACATGGCAAAGCATGCACTGACTTTTAAAGACTTCTTTTTGGAAGCCACACAAATCATAGCTACTCATATTTCCTTAGGCAAAACCAGGTCAAATTGTCATGACTCTCATCAAAGGATTAGGCAATTGTAGGTTTGCAGAAGGGAAATTACTAAAATATGGGTGAATAGCTCTAGCGACTACCATAGTTCACACTCTGGTAAGAAAACATTTAGTTTTCCCTCCCACACGTGTAAAATGTAACCCTTAACTCATGAGACTTAATACAAAAGTCTTTTCTAATCATGACATCAGTTCCACAACCCAGAGTATCTGAGGAATGTGGTGATTTGTGCAGTATCTTGATTTTAAGTCTAGATGTGACTCTTCTTGATATGAAGGGCTACANCCCTCCCACACGTGTAAAATGTAACCCTTAACTCATGAGACTTAATACAAAAGTCTTTTCTAATCATGACATCAGTTCCACAACCCAGAGTATCTGAGGAATGTGGTGATTTGTGCAGTATCTTGATTTTAAGTCTAGATGTGACTCTTCTTGATATGAAGGGCTACAAACGTCTCCAAAATCCAATATGTAGTAGTGGAACCAGGACAGATAACTGCTGTAAATATTCTGGCAGAGGACATATTGTAGTCACAAAGAAAATTTCAATCCCAGAAAATAAATATTTGTCTGTCTCAACTCTGAAAATTTTCCAAAAAACATATTGATAATATCCACCCCTCTCCAANAAAATCCAATATGTAGTAGTGGAACCAGGACAGATAACTGCTGTAAATATTCTGGCAGAGGACATATTGTAGTCACAAAGAAAATTTCAATCCCAGAAAATAAATATTTGTCTGTCTCAACTCTGAAAATTTTCCAAAAAACATATTGATAATATCCACCCCTCTCCAAAGTTGGTAGGAAGAGCGATTCTTGAATAGGCACTGGTTCTCTTCTTTAGGTAACTTGTCCAGTTTTCTCCCTGGGTAATTTTTCTTTATCTTCTCTTGCCTTCCCCCTCCCTGCTTTTTTAAAATTACATTATTCTCCTTGTCTGTTTCTGATTTGGACATCATCAAGGAGTTCTTCTTGGAACCTGAGCAACTCTCTCAGTTGTCTTCTTGCCTACAGATGGTAGAGAGCCCCAGGATCCTTTAAGGTATCAAGCTGTCAGGGTCTGTTTTAGTCCAAGCTGTTGATTCTTTTGACAGCACAATTTTCTAAAACATAATTTTAGCTTCTCCATTTTATTGAAGTCAGTTCATGAGCAATGACCACACCTAAATTCCTTTGGAATCATAATCTTACTTTGAATATTTCATTACTGTCTGTTCCTCTTGCCTCTTTTCCTCCAATTATCTATGTGTATCTAAAGCCTATATGAATGACTTCATTATTACAATTGTTCATTTTACCAAGTATTTAGCCTGTATATAGTAAAGACACTCATTCTTCTGGTCTAAGGTAAAAAAAAAAAAAAACTGTCCTTACTATCAAGCATATAAGCCATTAAGCCAATATCGCATTGTTAGGGTTGTCTGATAGCACTCTGTATATCAAGGTGCCAGCAGCTGTCAGCATAAACCTGACTGTGCCATGTGTGATATTATGGTTTATAATAAGAAGTATATCTAGCCTTCAGCCAGTGCTCTTGGCACAAAGCTCCTAAAACCCTTGGAGTTTCCTGTGAGGAAAGTAAAGGTGTCTCTTGTTACGTGGCTGAGCTGATTGTAGACCAGCTGGTTATCAGAGCCTTGTGATTAGAAGGAGACTTAAAGTTCTGACCTCCACACTCCCTTCCACATACATACCCTGACCTCCAGGGAGGGAAGAAGGGTTGAAGACCAAGTTTAGTTGCCAATGACCTATGATTTAATCAATTACACCTATGTATTGGCACCTCCCCTACTCCAAAAAAAAAAAAAAAAGGAGAGGGATCAGAGAGCTTCCCACTGGTGAACACGTGGAGATTTGGAGCGAGGGGCATGCCTGGAAGCTCTATGCCCTTTCCCTGTATTTTGCTCCATGCACTTCTTCCACCTGGCTCTCCCTGAGTTATGTCCTTTTATAATAAGCCAGTGATCTAGTAAGTAAAATGTTTCTCTGAGTTCTGTGAGCTACTCTAGCAAATTAATCAAAACTAAGAAGGGGGTCTTGGGAACCTCCAATCTATAGCCCATTGGTCAGAAGCATGGGTGATAACCTGGGCTTGTGACTGGCATCTTTATCAGGGGAAGGAGGGTCTTGTGGGACTGAGCCCTTGACCTGTGGATTCTGATGCTGTCTCCAGGTAGATAGTGTCAGAATTCTGTTAAAATGTAGGATATTTAGCTGTGTCCAGTTAAATATCTTAGGATATTTAAGGATTGCTTGTTGGTATGAGGGGAAACCACACACACACACACGCACACACAAAGAGGCACAGGCACACACTGAAACTGGATCCAGGAACCCAAAATACTATGGTAGCAATCAATACCCAAATTATAGAAGCTTAAAATAACAAGGCTTTGCATCATTTTTATGATTCGGAGTTGGTGGAGACTCCTTCAAGTCATCCTCACTTGGAGGCATAGGATGAGGAAATCCTCACTCATCACCCTGGCAGGGTAAGGGGAATGTTGCAAACCATTTGCAGGCTCTTAATGGCTTCCAAGCTCAACTAATTGGCCAAAGCTAATCATATGTGCCTGCCTACATTCACGAGAGTGGGAAGGTGCATATTACCACATGCCTGGGAGAAGGAAGGAAAGAAGACAGGAAATCTCATGTTCTATATATATATCAAATTAACTATTTCAGTTGAAGAAGTATGGGGGAAAGAAAACTGGATGAAAATGTTGGCTGAGATTGTTTCAGCCCTGACCATGAGGGAGCCCTCAGGCTGATATGAACACTGGGTCTTTCTGATAGATGGGATCCTTCTGTAGAGATGGAATCATTAAGGCATTAGGCCTGATACCACTAAACATCCTCAGCATCGTACTAACTCATTTTATTCTAACTCATGCTCACCACATTATCTTCTAATAAGCTATCTTTCTATGTAGCTTGCTCTCAAGCAAAAAAAAAAAAAAAAGCACTTGGAAGATGTGAACAGTGTCTGTTCCTTTACAGTCACAATTCCCAGTGAAGTTTAGTAAATCAGCATTATGCTTTTATATCTTGTGCAAGATTTGTAGCATGAGTTGGCATCACCAAACCTAATCACGATCAAACTCAGAAAAGTGACAAATTCCAAGGAAAATTACTGCTCAAAAATCTGGAGGCAGGGAGAATCAACCTGACCCTTTTATCCTTTGCCTGTGGACCACATGAATCTGCATTTATAAAAAATCAAAGACAGATGACAACCTGAAAATTTTGCATTTCCTCTTTTCTTCAGAATACATGAATTAAAAAATATAAGACAAGAAGATGTGGTGGGAAGAGATCTCAAATTGTATATGCCATGATGGCTCAGACTAGGTAAAGAATCTGCCTGTAAAGCGGGAGACCCGGATTCAGTTCCTGGGTTGGAAAGATCAACTGGAGAAGGGAATAGCAACCCACTCCAGTATTCTTGCCTGGAGAATTTCATAGCCAGAAGAGCCTGGCAAGCTACAGTCCATGGGGTTGCAAAGAGTTGGTTGGTCACGACTGAGTGGCTAACAGATGCACACACACAGGCAGAATCGGAGACGCTTGTTGGGGAAAAACTGAGCTCTAGATCAGACTACAGCTTAAAACAAGTCAAGCAGAAAACAGACATGAGTATAAAGCATGGTGGTGAGTTGCTGAGTACAGTGAAAATCAGCCCTAACTGACGGTAGGAGCTGAGACAGGACTCGGAATGGGCTCAGATCGCCACGTGGTTCAGAACATGCTCCATCATCCCTGTCCCACTGGCCTTTTGCAAGCTCAATGGATTTTTATTTGGTTGTTACCTCTGCCCGAAATGAGCTTTCACTGTGACTACGAACCTGTGCCAGAGGGTAGGTGGGCAAAAGCATGTTCTAGCTGTGCTGGCAAGTTCTTGTGCCCTTTTTGCACCATAAGAGTGAAAATAAATGCCTGACAAACGCTCATTGAGTAANTTGCAACATCATGAGCTCAATGGATTTTTATTTGGTTGTTACCTCTGCCCGAAATGAGTTTTCACCGTGACTACGAACCTGTGCCAGAGGGTAGGTGGGCAAAAGCATGTTCTAGCTGTGCTGGCAAGTTCTTGGGCCCTTTTTGTACCATAAGAGTGAAAATAAATGCCTGACAAACACTCATTGAGTAAATATGAGAGCAACAAATGGCTAACTCATGTACTCCTTTCTTAGAAGAGAAGGCCAACANTGCAAGCTCAATGGATTTTTATTTGGTTGTTACCTCTGCCCGAAATGAGCTTTCACTGTGACTACGAACCTGTGCCAGAGGGTAGGTGGGCAAAAGCATGTTCTAGCTGTGCTGGCAAGTTCTTGTGCCCTTTTTGCACCATAAGAGTGAAAATAAATGCCTGACAAACGCTCATTGAGTAAATATGAGAGCAACAAATGGCTAACTCATGTACTCCTTTCTTAGAAGAGAAGGCCAACACAGCACATTGACAAAGGAGATAGGGGGACAGAGAGAACCCGGCAGCAATGACATCTTCACAGACTAATCCTTAGTAGGACTAATCTTAGTAGGCTGGTACTATGGTAAAACGTAGGACGATAAATGAGAGTTATTAAGTCCTCATTTTGCCGATCTTGATCAGTAGATGATAAATTAATGCTAAATCATTGCACAGAATACCTGTTGTATCAACAGCTTCACAACAAGCCAGAAAGACTTCTTACTAGTCTACAGCAGGGCATATATTGCAACATGAGAATGAGAATGAATGTGGGTTCCAAGATGCTCGCTCTCTGTTTTCTGCCACTATGTTTCTATATCCACCCCTCATAAAGAACAGTCTCCATTTAGAGGTGATTAAAAACTGAAGGTGGATTATCTTGTGTCCATCAGACTCAGGTTAAAAGGAAAGACTGAAATATGAACTCCCTCCACAACAAAAGGGAGAAGGCAATGGCACCCCACTCCAGTACTCTTGCCTGGAAAATCCCATGGACAGAGGACCTGGTGGGCTGCAGTCCATGGGGTCACGAAGAGTCAGACACGATTGAGTGACTTCATTTTCACTTTTCACTTTCATGCATGGGAGAAGGAAATGGCAGCCCACTCCAGTGTTCTTGCCTGGAGAATCCCAGGGATGGGGGAGCCTGGTGGGCTGCCGTCTATGGGGTCGCACAGAGTCGGACATGACTGAAGAGACTTAGCAGCAGCAGCAGCAGCCACAACAAAAATTAGACATGTTACTAGGCATCAGAAAAATGTAGACTAGCAGTTTTCAATTAAAATAATTTGCTTAAAATATGAAATTAAAGCAAAAAATAAAAAAATTAAGAACTAAAGAAATTATCACTGGAAAGATAAGTCAGGTAAAACATGCAAGCTCTCAAATCAGAGGTGAAAAGAAAGATAAAAATGTGGCTTTCCAAGCTTCAGGGAAAAAAATATCCATCATTAAGGGTATAATTAAATATATTTTAGAAATTTAGAAAGTTGGTGAAGGGTATAGGAAACATATAAAGAAGTTCAGAAGATACATAGATACAGATATGAAAAAAATTAAATAATATTGAAATAAAATNTAAAGAAATTATCACTGGAAAGATAAGTCAGGTAAAACATGCAAGCTCTCAAATCAGAGGTGAAAAGAAAGATAAAAATGTGGCTTTCCAAGCTTCAGGGAAAAAAATATCCATCATTAAGGGTATAATTAAATATATTTTAGAAATTTAGAAAGTTGGTGAAGGGTATAGGAAACATATAAAGAAGTTCAGAAGATACATAGATACAGATATGAAAAAAATTAAATAATATTGAAATAAAATTACCAAACTAAATTCAAAGCTGTCTTCTTATCTTACAGGGCAAAATGTGTAATGTTCAGATTTATCTTTTCTGGAGAAAATCATTTGCATCTAATTAGTTTCCTACAACTTAACTTCCAAGTTTAAAGAGTTGTAAAATGTCTGCTGCTAATCAGTGGGCATGTGTCTCCCAAGTCAGTAGATACTTAAGCAGGTGTATACATACAGCATGACTGTGAAGGTCATGCTTCATCCCTCTCCCTTGTATCCATGTGAGATAATCTTTCTCAGCAACCCTTCCTTGTGATAAAAGTAATCACCAAATAGTACTTAATTTACATAATGGCACTAGAATACGAATCTGTGATTTCACTTATGTTTCTTTGTCAACATTACCTCTTTTTTTGTATTATATATAGAATGAGATGAGATTTTGTTGCCTTTTTTAAAAAATTAATGTGTGGTATTCCATTCGTGTGCTTTCACAAGGTGCAGAGAGAGCTGTGTTCAGGTAACAGTAAAGAGTTTGATGTGACTAGAACAGAAGGTCCGCAGAGAGAAACCTGAAAGATAAGGATGATGAGGTCATCTGAGGACAATTTGAAAGGTCACATGTTTTATGTAATGGTATTTTATTGTTCTGCTGGTGATAATTTTTTAATACTAAGTTACTGTTCTTAGAAATTCACCAAATATTTTTTAAAGGGTGATATGTGAAAAGAAAATCAGCAATGTAATAGGTGCAAGACAACATGTGTCATGCAAGGAGACAAGTTTTATTTTTTATTCATCAAAATGAAAACATTACACAAGTGATTCATTCTTCAAGTATATACTTCCTTCAACTTTTTATTTATAAATACCCTTTTCTCATTCTTAGGACATAGATGCTCTGTCTTTTGAGATCTCTCTGATTATCCCAAGCTGAGTTAGGCATATAACTATAGTCTTTGGTAGATACTTCCATTATTGCGTTACTGTATTATTATCATGTGTTATTATTACTAGTCTATTTATTTGGCTCCCCATTAAATTTTATATTGTATCTATTATATTGATATTTTTGGTAGACACATAACCCTTTATAAATGTTGGGTGAACTGAAAAATCATGAATAAATAGATGAATTCTCTAGGACAGTAACCTAGTATAACACCAAAAACAACAAAAAGCCAATATGACTTTTATACCCTTTAAATTATACAAAGGACAAGAAGTCCTGGAAACTAATCTTAAGGAAATTAAGTGACATGAAGATATTTTTTCTAAGGTTATATTGTAACAGTGAAAATTTGACAGACAAATCAACACAAATATTGGCAGATAACCATGTAAATAATGGTATATTTACTGGTTAATACATTATTCACTAAAATTATACTATGAACAGTGCAAAAGTATAAAACACCAAGAAAAATCCTTAAAACAATTATAAATTTAAAAGTCTCAGTTCAGTTGCTCAGTCATGTCCAACTCTTTGCAACCTCATGGACTGCAACACACCAGGCCTCCCAGTCTATCACCAACTCCTGGAGTTTACCAAAACTCATGTCCATCGAGTTGGTGATGCCATCCAACCATCTCATCCTCTGTCATCCCCTTCTCCCACCTTCAATCTTTCCCAGCATCAGGGTCTTTTCAAATGAGTCAATTCTTCACATCAGGTGGCCAAAGTATTGGAGTTTCAGCTTCAGCATCAGTCCTTCGAATGAATATTCAGGACTGATTTCCTTTAGGATAGACTGGTTGGATCTCCTTGCAGTCCAAAGGACTCTCAAGAGTCTTCTCCAACACCACAGTTCAGAAGCATCCATTCTTTGGCACTCAGCTTTCTTTATGGCCCAACTCTCACATCCATAGATGA
>SJYA01000563.1:298493-324264 GCA_006410615.1 Neotragus moschatus | reverse complement strand
CTTTTCTTCCAAGGAGCAAGCATCTTTTAATTTTGTGGCTGCAGTCACTATCTGCAGTGATTTAAAAGTCTAAAACGTTTATATTCTCAAGAGTTCTAATTGTGTAATTATTTATGAATCCAACAGTTAAATCAGTGCTGAAAAGATGAAAGATATTTACCTGTTTTTCTATTTTGTTATACAATACTTTGAATACATATTCTTAGGAATTTAACTGAAATAAGCCACAGTTACATGAGGAAGAGAAAGTGCTAAAGAAAAAATTTAAAATAAAAATTATTGGAGATAAATCATGTTTAAATTAGACACTGTCTATCGGCATCATTAAAAGAAATAAAAATGATTATTAATCACATTGCAAGTTAAGTTCAATTTATATTATCTTATAGCAAACTGAGATATTTAGGCTGTTAGATAATTAAGCATCATTTTTATCCCTTCTATTTGTCTTATCCCAAATTTAGAACTGAGAAAATTAAGCTTCTCCCTTCTCTCAAATTAAAGGATTTTTCAAGTGATGAACATATTAGAAATCAAGTATATTGCTTCTTTATTCTGTACTTTTACCTCCTTGAAAATATCCTGATGTCTTTTCTTATCAGGATGAGAATTTTTTTTCCACATTCAAATTATAAGCCACATTTGTGATTCCTTCTCTGTGGGAAATAATGTCAACAAATGCTTAATTAAAACATTTACACATCAGAAAAGCACCTCTGGAGTTTTATTTGTGACAAGGTATAACACTATTTCTCTCTCCATCTTTTGTCCTTGCAAGCAGAACTCAGAGGCTAGGGAGAGTGTGCAGGACGAAAGAGCGGAGAAGAGAGAGCTGCACAGATGTCCCGTAGATCTACAGAGGACCTCCCCTGAGTATTCGACTGAACGCTGATCAGCACATCATGGGAGGAAACTAACTGAAGCCAGAGAAAATCACTCACCACCGCTTAAAAGGATAAGAGGTAAGACTATCACTGCTCATATGGGGCAAGGAACAGTGCTTGTTCCCCTGGATTCTGATGATTTATGAGTCGTTGTTTAGAATACACAGAGGCTCTTTTCTCATTAATGAGAATTGAATTAGACTGAGCAGTGCTCTGGTCTCAGCTAACAAATCTTCAAAGCTGAAATCAATAGGATCAAACTATCTTCAAGTAACCTAACTGCGTTCTAGAACAAAGCTAAATACTGTTTATAGAAACAGAAAAATAGCTAGCAGCCAAGAAGGTAAAACTCACAATGTTTTAATCCAATAAAAAATCACTAGGCATGAAAAGAAGCAGGGAAATAAGATCTATAACAAGGACATAAATCAGTTAGTTGAAACCTGCCCAGAACTGAAACAGATGTTAGACTTAGCAGACAAGCACATTATAATGTTATTATCGCTACAAGTAGAGTTGACAAACTACTAGCAATGAAAGTACAATGTGTTCAAAACACTGAAGCAGAGGCATGGAAGATGGCAACAAGACCCAAATCACACTGCCAGTGATGAAGACTACAGTATGCCTGGTGAAAACACGCTGGATAAAAGTAGAAGACGATGAGGCTTTGTGAAACAAAATATTAGTGAATTTGAAGGCGTAGCAATAGAAGCTATCCAAATCAAATAAAGACATAAAAGACAATGAGGAAAAATGAACAGAGTTTCAGTGAACTGAGCGATAGGAGAACATTAGGAGATCTGACACACCTGCAAATAATGTCCGTAAAATACATGTAAATGGTCTAACTATGCCAATCAGTAGGCAGTGATTCTCAAAATGGGTAAAAAAAGAAACCAAGATCAAATTATTTGCTGCCTACAAGAAATACACTTCAAATAAAAAGACAAAAAATAAGTTACAAGTAAATGAATGGGAAGGCTACACCATGCTACTTTCAAATGTAGTTAGAGTGACCATGTAAATATCAGATAAAGTGTATTTCAGATCAAAGAATATTATCAGCCAAATGTTACTGTTGTTGTTGAGTTGCTAAGTCATGTCTGACTCTTTTGCACCCTCATGGACTGCAGTCCACTAGGCTCTTCTGTCCACGGGATTTTCCAGGTAAGAATTCTGGAATGTGTTGCCATTTCCCTTTGCAGGGAATCTTCCAGACCCAGGGATTGAACCTGCCTCTCCCGCATAGGCAGGTGCATTCTTTACCACTGAAACCCAAGGGAAGCCCCCCAAAGGTTATTGCATAATGTTACAGGGATAGTTTCATCAACTGGATGTAATAGTCATAAACATTTACATCCTGATGTAATGCTTATAGCCTAATATAAAAAATATATAATAAATGAAAGAGTTCTCCTTTACTGCAAGCAGATTCTTTACCATCTAAGCCACTACAAAAGACAATACTCTAATAACACAGCCTCAAAATATATGAAGGAAAACTTATAGAACTACCAGGAGAAATAGAGAAACCCACAATTATAGCCATAGATTTCAATATCTCCCCCTCTCTATAACTGGTATGAAATGCAAGTAAAATATTAAGGCTATAAAATAGATTTTAACACAATCAACAAACCTAACCTGATAGTTTTAAAACACACTACCCAGCAATGACAGAACATACACTTTTCTCAAGCACACACAGGATGTTTATAAAAATAGACTATATTTTACTCCCTAAGACATGTCAGAATAAATTTTAAAGATTCAATTCACATAATATAGATCCTTTGTAATGAGGAAACTAAGTTAGAAATCACTCACAGAAAGATAAGTGTAAAATCCCCAGATTTTGAAAACTAAGTCATGGGTAAAAGAATAAATCAAAAGAGAAATTGGAAATATTTTTAATAACTAAAATTAAAGCACAGCATAACAAAATTTCTGACATGCTGCTAAAGCAGTACTGGTAAGGGGAGGATTTATAGCACTAAATAACTGTATTTCAGCAAGACAAAAAGCTATCAACTCAATTAACTCAAGATTCCTTTAAGAAACTAGAAAAAAAGAGAGCAAATTAAACCCAAAAGGGTAGTAGAAAGAAAATAATAAAGACAAGAGTGACAATCAATAAAATAAGAAGTAGAAAAACAAGAAAATCAATGAAGCCAAAGGTATTTCTTAAAGCGAGTAATAAATTGAATAAATTACTAACCATGAAAGAAAATATGAACTATAATACAGAAAATTTTGAAGTGATCTAAGGTGAAAGATGTCAACCAGACTTATTGTGGTGATTATTTCACAACATACACAAATATCAACTTACTATGTTCTACACTTGAAGCAAATAAAATATCAGAGGTCAATTATATATCAATTAAAAGTATATAATAAATGAGAGAGGTGACATCACTAAAGATTCTATAGCTATTAAAAGGATGATAAGGAAATTCTATTTCTTTAAAACTTAAAGACAATAAATTCAGCCACTTAAATGAATGTGCAAATTATTTGAAAGACAATGTACCAATGCTCACTCAGAAATAAAAAATATGACTATCCAATATCTATTAAGGAACTTAAATTTGTAGTTAAAAACACTCCCACAAGGAAACTGCAGTCCTAGATGGTTTCTCTGGGGATTCACCAGTCATTTCAGGAGTAAAAACTGCTCATTGTATACAAACTCTTCCAGAAAGTTGAAATGAACAGCTTGTCTTGATAGCTTACAGTGAATAGATTTGTGATCTCTGAAGAAGAAAACTTAGCTTCAGGACCAGGGACCAGCTTGATCATTCAAGAGCGTTTGTGTAGCAGAGTCTTATTAAAGTGAAAAGGAACAGAGAAAGCTTCTGACATAGGTACCAGAAGGGGGATGGAAAGTGCCTCCACTCACTAGTCTTACCAAGGCCTTATGTACTTTTACCAGACCCACTCCCACAAGCTACATCTTAAATTAACAAAATTAGAACTAACAATAGAAAGGTCTTACTAGACTCACTCCTACCATCAGAAAGCCTTATTAAGGAGAAATATGTCCTCGAGCAAGATAAATTGTTATAATAACTAAAACAAAGAAATGTAAAAAATAAAAAGGTTGTCTTTTTCTCCATGACATCCCCAGAGCCCTTTCTCCTTCTCTAGGACTCCAGACCCTTTTTTCCTCCTCAGGGATGCTAGGAATTGACTCTCTCAGTCCCCTGACTTAGTCTGCTGGGCTGCCATAATAAAATAACATGGACTGAATATCTCACATGCTAGTAAAGTAATGCTCAAAATTCTCCAAGCCAGGCTTCAGCAATATGTGAACCGTGAACTTCCAGATGTTCAAGCTGGTTTTACAAAAGGCAGAGGAACCAGAGATCAAATTCCCANAAGTGATGGGACTGGATGCCATGATCTTTGTTTTCTGAATGTTGAGTTTTAAGCCAACTTTTTCACTCTCCTCTTTCACTTTCATCAAGAGGCTCTTTAGTTCTTCCTTGTTTTCTGCCATAAGGGTGGTGTCACCTGCATATCTGAGGTTACTGATATTTCTCCCAGCAATCTTGACTCCAGCTTTTGCTTCATCCAGCCCAGCATTTCGCAAGATGTACTCTGCATATAAGTTAAATAAGTAAGGTGACAATATACAGCCTTGATGTACTCCTTTCCTGATTTGGAACCAGTCTGTCGTTCCATGTCCAGTTCTTNGTGTCACCTGCATATCTGAGGTTACTGATATTTCTCCCAGCAATCTTGACTCCAGCTTTTGCTTCATCCAGCCCAGCATTTCGCAAGATGTACTCTGCATATAAGTTAAATAAGTAAGGTGACAATATACAGCCTTGATGTACTCCTTTCCTGATTTGGAACCAGTCTGTCGTTCCATGTCCAGTTCTTACTGTTGCTTCTTGATCTGCATACAGATTTCTCTAAAGGTAGGTCAGGTGGTCTGGTATTCCCGTCTCTTTCAGAATTTTCCAGTTTGTCGTTATCCACACAGTCAAAGGCTTTGGCGTAGTCAATAAAGCAGAGGTAAGTGTTTTTCTGGAACTCTCTTGCTTTTTCAATAATCCAACAGATGATGGATCCGTTATTTTAAGACCTTTCATAATATTATAGATTTTATGCATCAACAGTATCTTAATAACCCATTTACACATATACTCCAAACCTTTCCTACCAATTATCCTATTTCTTCCATCCCATGGCCAAATGCCCATTGTTACTTCAAACTGCCTATTTCCCGGAGAATTTTATCCACTTTATTTACACGGTCTTATCATCATTACGTGATAGTGTCCCTAGGCAGATCCTGAAGTCTTGTTGGAACTAAAGCTGGCAGAAGCTATTGCTATTTTTATCCAGTTGTAGGTGAGACAACAGAGAGATGTCAATGCGAGGAGCCAACAGAAGGACCAGCTGCTTTCGTTAATGCCACACAGATGAAAAGAATCAAGCGTAGTCATCAGGTACAAAAATCCACACAGATGAAAAGAACCAAGTGTAGTCATCAGGTACAAAAATAAATAATCGAGTCATAAAAACAAGGAAATTAGAGCAAGACATACAAAAGCCAGGGAGGGAACTAACCTGAGTATGGAGGAAGACGGATATGGCCAAACTTAGAGTAAGAAAGTAGTGTGTGCAAAAATAGAGGAATTGAGGACCAAGAAATCAGTGAACCTCTGGAATCTTCAGAAACATACTGAAATGGAGAAGGTGCATTCACAGGGATTAAGTTTGAGAATGGATTTCCGTAGTGGCTCTGATGGTAAAGAATCTGCCTGCAATGCAGGAGACCCGTGTTCAATCTCTCAGTCAGAAAGATCCCCTGAAGAAGAGAATGGCAACCCACTCCAGTGTTCTTGCCTGGAGAATTTCATGGACAGAGGAGCCTGGCAGGCTGCTTTCCATGGAGTTGCAAAGAATTGGACACGACTGAGCAACTAACATTTTCACAAGCTTGAAGAACTGTGCCTGGATAGACATATTTGCAGATAATTTCTCCCAGGAAAACCTTGGACCAGAAAACAGGACACAAGTTTATAGAATGAGTGGAGAAGAGCCAAGACAAACAAGCTAATTAAAAGGATCCTTCTAGCTGGATTCTCAAGACACTCATGTCCAAACCAGTTATTTTCCTTACTTTCAATTTTTGCTTCTATCCTATGTTGTAACTTTCCTTGATGCCAGCTTGTAAAACCATGACATTGGTTCTTACTTACTCATCCCCTGATTCAGTTCCATGGCTGGTAGATTTAAGTCACAGCAGATTTCAAGATGTGGCTAGAACCTAGCATATCCTTGGCTTCTCACTCAGAATAGTGCCAACCTCACAGTAGCAGCAGACATTGGATACTGACAAGATGTATTGTCTGGAAGACTTAAGAGTTACACAGAGTGCTTGGTAGAGGTCTGCCCTGGTTGTTAATATCACTATAAACACAGGAATTAGTATTATGCCAGAAACTACATGAACACATTTTAGGCCACAGAGCTAAGAGTTCTTATTGAACTGGGCATAGAAGGCCATAGTTAAATTATACCTCAAACTGTGGGTACCCCATAATTCACTTGAGTCAGATGAAACTTTGAGTAAAATAGAATATGAATTAGCACATGAAGAGAAGTTCTGATTTGGGAAGTTGTAGAGAATTTGGAGGACTTCCCTGGTGGCTCAGACTATAAAGAATCCGCCTGCAGTGCAGGAGACCTGGGGTTGATCCCTGGGTTGGGAAGATCCCCTGGAGAAGGGCATGGCAACCCACTTCAGTATTCTTGCCTGGAGAATCCCCATGGACAGAGGAGCCTGGTGGGCTACAGTCCATGGGGTCTCAAAGTGTTGACCACGACTGAGTGACTAAGCATAGCACGCAGCATAGAGTTCAGAAAAACTGAGAAAACTCACTGGATTCTTTCTTCTTCCACCTCCTTACTCTATGATGTAACCAAAACTTACCTTAAAATGCTGTCATTCATAGTTCTTATCATTAAAATGTTTTCTATTTTATCATTTTTATGAACCTATTCACTCTTAATCCTATCAAATGTTCCACTGGCTGTTAGGTGATAGGTGAAGTCGCTTAGTCGTGTCCGACTCTTTGCGACCCCGTGGACTGTAACTTACTAGGCTTCTCCGTCCATGGGATTCTCCAGGCAACAATACTGGAGTGGATTGCCATTTCCTTCTGCAGGGGATCTTCCCGACCAGGGATCCAACCCGGGTCTCCTGCATTGGAGGCAGATGCTTTAACCTCTGAGCCACCAGAGGTTAGTTGTAATTTAAAGAGACATAGGTATGTTCTTTGTTTTTGACTGAACCACGTGGCTTGTGAGCGCTTCATTCCCAGACTAGAGATTGAATCTGGGCCGTCGGCAGTAAATCACAGAGTCCTAACCAATGGACTGTCAGGGAATGCCCCACAGGTAGGCTATAGAGGGTCATACACAGTGAAGTAAGTCGGATAGAGAAAAACAATATTGTATATAAATGCATATATATGGAATCTAGGGAAATGGTACAGATGAACCTATTTGCAACGCAGAAATGGAGACACGGATGTAGAGAACAAATGGTGTGGACACCAAGTGGGGAATGGGGAGGTGGGGTGNGATGGCAGTAAACCACAGAGTCCTAACCAATGGATTGTCAGGGAATGCCCACAGGTAGGCTATAGAGGGTCATACACAGTGAAGTAAGTCGGATAGAGAAAACCAATATTGTATATAAATGCATATATGTGGAATCTAGGGAAATGGTACAGATGAACCTATTTGCAAAGCAGAAATGGAGACACGGATGTAGAGAACAAATGGTGTGGACACCAAGTGGGGAATGGGGAGGTGGGGTGAACTGGTAGATTAGGGTTGACATACAGGCATTACTATGAAAAGAATAGGTAACTAATGAGAATGGAGCATGGGGAGCTCTACTCAATGCGCTTCAATGACAAAGAGGGGAGATAGGTATACATATAGCTAATTCACTTTGCGGCACAGCAGAAACTAACACAACATTGTAAAGCGACTATATTCCAATAAAATTATTTTTTTAAATTGAGGTCACTGTCAACAGCTGAAGTTCAGTGGCCCTGACCAATAGGGAACATTCCATTGGTCTTTGCTTGGGAGTGTGCGTATTAGGTCTGCTTATTAAACTGTAGATCACCCACCAACTGCAGCCACTGTATCTAAAAATGTGCTTTCTCATTAGATAAAATATATTATTTCTTGGTCTTCTCCACAACCCAAAATATACTCGGTCTTCATAAAGATTCTGTAAGACAACAAAATCTTTTTATTAAACTGTATTATTGGGATAATACAGAAGGCATAAATGTGGTATGAAACTGAGGCCATAATAAATAAACAATTTATAATTAACAATAAACTGATTTATGGCAGTCAGTCTCTAGAGACTGCCTCCTCTCTGAGGGATTTTTTTTTTTTTTGGTAGTTTTGCTCATAAAAATAAGAAATATATGCAGTGGATAGTGAACTGGAAAACATATTTAAAGGATTTTTTTTTTCTATAGAAAGGCAAAAAAAACCCAGCTAGGAGGCCTCAATACTATTCCAGCCTTTTAATTTCAAACAGGAATGAGACTATCAGACAGTAAATCTGTTTTAAAGTGATTTTTTTTTTAAGAGAGAAGGTAGGAGAAACACATGAGAGAGATATTTTAATCTTAGAAGAGTGGAGGGAAATACTTGCTGTAATCTAAAATTGTTATTCTATTTATGTCTAAAGTAAATGCGCCGCTGGACAGTCTCACTGAGGAGTGCTCTGTTGTGGAGCCGGATTCCTGTAAAGCCCGAGGCTGCTGTCTTCCTTCCCCTATTCCATTTCTAGAAGTTGTGCTGTCGTGACGCCTGGAGCTCACAGATGGCAGCGGGCAGTACGGTGGGAGTTATTCGCGGCTCACTCCAGCCTCGCATACCCCTGAGAGTACCTGCAAAATGGAGGCCATGATTAGAGGGCGGAATTCAGTGACCATTATTCCCGCTTATGTTATTAATTAGGAGCCCTCTGCACATAAACAAGATATGCAGAAGAGCCTGTTATTAATGTAACAAAGAGATCTTTTCAGTATCTGCAATTCACACACACATTAGTCCCCAAGCATTCCCAGAAACTATTAGGACAAGTCAAACCAAGTTGTTTGGAACACATGGTCAGATTTTTGTAATTTCCTCTCCTCTGGGCATGGCATGCTGAAATGAATTATTGAGGGAGAATTTGGGAATAGTAATACTGTTAATTCATATACGTGTAGAGTTCTTAACAGCTTACAAAACATGTACATACATGTTACCTCATTAATCTTCACAACCATATGAGACAGATTACTAATATCATTGCCATTTTTATAAATAAGAGAAATGAAATCTCTCAAGCCTAAGAAACTTTCCAAGACCCCATGGCTTTTAAATAGTGGAGCTGGAGTTATTCAATATGTGTGTTTTTTTTTTTTAATTGTAATTTCAAGGGGCCCATTTATACCAAACTAAAAAGTAACCAACTAACCGCCAAACTGGATAGTATCCAGCTATTATTAGGCACAACACTATCTAAACATGGGCAAATCATCTTTGCTGAGCGCTAGAGATCCATTCTAGGCACAGGAGCAGGGACATTCTGAGTATTTGACGTCTCTTAGCACAGCAGCCCTCAGATCATAGTTCCCACACTGCTGGTGGTCTTCCATTTGTAACTGATGTGCAATAAGATAACGGCTGAAGTTGAGAACAAGCATCTGGAACATGGTATGGCAATTTAGGGCTTCCCTGGTGGCTCAGTCAGGAAAAAATCCACCGGCAAGGCAGGAGACCACCTGCGATGCAGAAGACCTAGGTTCGATTCCTGTGTCGAGAAGATCCCCTGGAGGAGGAAATGGCAACCCACTCCAGTATTCTTGCCTAGGAAATCCCAGGGACAGAGGAGCCTGGCGGGCTGCAGTCCAAGGGGTCTCAAAGAGTTGGACATGGCTTAACAATGAAACCACCACCACAAGGCAGTTTGGCAGAGTAATTTTATGGCTGTTGAATAGTAAAAATTGAGACCTATATTTTGAATGTCCTTTTTAAAAAGTTTTGCTTTTCTATCAATTTATGTTTATTTTACAAAAGGATCAGGCCACAGCAGAATGGGGGGAAAGTGATACCTCACCCAGTTTTGCATAAAAAGCACTGCTTTGTCATACCAGACAGCGTGCCTGCCTGCGCTCAAGTCCTACAGGGCGTCCTAGGCAGGCTCTGGGCTCCTCTACCGGAACTATTTAGCACGGACTCTCCCTGAGGGCCTCCCTCTCTTCTCGTTTTCTCAAGGCCTGCAGTCACAATAAGCGTTTCCTTTGGAGTCTGTAATGCCTGCTTCTGAAGAGTGGCTGTGTCCGTTTTGCTGCATAACAGATCCCCACAGACTTAGTGGCTGAAACCCACCCATTCATTATCTCCCAGATGCTGCAGGTCAGAAGGCTGAGCGTGATGGAACAGGGTTCTCTGCTCAGGCTTCACAAGGCTGGTACGCAGGTGCTGGCAGGGCTGCAGGCTCACCTGGGGTTTGAGGTGCTCTTCCAGGCATATTCAGGGTTGGCAGAATCCAGCTTCTTACAGGGTGAAACGTTCCTTGATAACTGTCAACGGAGCTCACTCTCAGCTCCTACGGGCTGTCTCAGCCACATGGTCCTCCTCCAAGACAGGTCACATGTTCACTTGCCTTCTTCCATGCCAGCCAGGAGAGGGATTCCAACACTTGACCCTCCTTTGCCTCTTCACCTGATTTAGGCAGGCCTACCCCAATAATCGCCTTTCCAATGAACTCAAAGTCAGTTTGTGACCTAACCACTGCTTTGATCCTGTCATGGTCCTTGTTCCTAACCACACTGAAGAGGAGAGAATTCCACAGGGCATACATGCCAGGGGTGAAAATTTGAGGGAGGGGGCAGCATCTTAGCATTCTGCCAATCACAATGGTTAACATGTGATTAAAAATAAAAAAAAAACACTGAGAAAATATATTGCTAATGAACTTTGTCTTACTATACTCTAAGAATAGTTACCTAAAAATAGTATTAATTAAAATGTGTAACTTTCCATTCATGTTGAATTATACTAATTCCATGCCTGCTTGTGCCCTCAGTTTCTTAGCATGAGGAATCATCTATCCCAAGAAGCATTTTGATCTTCAAATACCAAAATAATAGAGATCACTAATGCCTTCATGCAGCAAATCCAGACTCCTCAATGCTTTCTGTGTGGCACTGCCAGACTGCTGGAATTATGCTCATTACAGCTGGCAGTTCTGAGATTACAGGACTGTAAATGGAACAAAGCACACAATCTTGGGGTGGGGTCAGGAGAAGTCAGGCTCTGAAACTAACAAAATCAACACACAATACAACCAAGCGTGACAGCATCTGTAACTCATCCTGCAGTTGGTTTTTTAAGTTTACTTCTGAAACTTAGGCATTAAAAACCAAAAACACACAAAAAGAAAGTAGCATAAAATAATATGCAGTCATGGAAATCACAGTAGTTCCATTTGGACACTAATAAAAAATGCTGAAGAACTCATTGAAAAATTAGAAATTTCCTTCTGCCTATTGTATTACCTAAAGAGAGTGAAACTCCTAATTATTACCTTAAAAAAATCAATACCTTTAGTAGTTTCATCCTCAACAGGAAGGAGTATCACCAGAGTGTTAATAAGTAGTCTCTTAACACCATTCAATTCCAGTCATTAGCAATAGGCACTAACATTTTATGATACTTTAAAAAAGAATACTTTATTATTTCATGGACATATTTTGCTTTGTGCTCAGTCATGTCCAACTCTTTATGAAGCCATAGACTATAGCCCACTAGGCTCTTCTGCCCATGGAATTTTCCAAGCAAGAGTACTGAAGCAGGGTGCTATTTCCCAGCCCAGGGACTGAACCCACGTCTCTTTCGTCTCCTGCACTGGCAGACAGATTCTTTACCACTAGTGCCACCTGGGAAGCTTTTATGTACTTTTATTTATGCTAGCCTTAAAATCTCAAAACAACCTTCTCATTATGATTTGTTATGACAAATCAATTGTTCTAACAAAAAAAATTTTTTCTAATAATAAGAGCTCTTTGGTGCAAGCTATAGAAATTACTAACTAAAATAAGCAAAAAAAAATGGGAAGGGCAGTTATTAAGAGGATGAAAAAAGGTAATTCTTTAAACAGTATATATATATATATATATAAGGCCCTTATACAGATGTAGAATCAACACAGCAAAGATTTTGTTTAACTCATTAATCAATGAGGAAAACAGTAACTGTTCCAGCTTGTTCAAAGTAGAACTGAAAGTACCACGCATTTATAATAGTGTAAGGAGGGCTGACACAATTTTACACGTGTACAGAAGTTACTCCTGGAAGAATAAATTGAATTTCTGAGCTGAGCAAGAAAACCTGGACTTCTCTGGACTTTATTGAAGTATTACCAGTGTGTGAGATGCATCCAGAAAGAAACAGCAAATTATTTATCATTAACATTAATGTAGACCATCACATAGCAAATCAGCCATATCAACGGGCCATACCTGAGGAGAGAATTGCAAAACAAAACTCCGCCTCAGTCTCGTTTTGCCAGTTCAATGATCCTATCCAGATTAAGGCTTGGATTTACCTGCATATTGTTTGGTATGGAAATTAGACTTACAACTTCTTTAAACTTTCGGAGTTATCCTATTGTAGACACAGACCGCGGCATCTTTTCGCTCAACCTTTCCTTCCCTGAAGACAGCCTGGTCCAGATTGGCTAACAGAAGGGGCCACTGCAGGAACATCTTGATAATTGAGACATCGTTAGTCTAATTACTTCTATCACACCCCTGCTTCACCTTCGCCCTCCCCCATTTCTTGGAGAAGCATCTGCTAAATGTCAGTAGTTAAGATGTGTCAGACGGGATCCAGAACTGCATAGCTTAGTTTGCTGGGAGGCAGCCAGAGAGGAGAAGAGGAAGAAAAATATTTCTTTCAAACTCTCTTTTTCAATTGTCATCCTGATTGTTTTTACAGAGAGAGAGGAGTCCAACAAAAATCGAAAGAGAGGTTATCTGTGTACCTGAGCGAGTATGTGTGAGCATATTGTGTGTGTGTGTGTGTGTGTGTGTGTGTGTGTGTGTGCGCGCGTGAGACAGAGGGAAAAACAGAGAGAGATTTTCCAGTCAGGCAAGGGCAAGGGTATACACATATACAGGAAAAAGCATGACATCACTGGCAAGATTTATATGCCCGTTAATGAGTTAATGATTTAATGGCTTTTTAAATAGAGTGGAGAATGGAACACATCTAAAACTCAGCATTCCACTTGTATCCATCCCTGATGGATCAGATAGTGAAATTCAGCTGCTAAACTGGACACCAATTATCTATATGTCTATTTGAGGGTAATATCTGTTACTAACTGGTGATGATCAAAATTACATATACCATCTATTCAATGCAACGTTGTATAAAAGCAAAATTTTCTCTCATCTACAATTAGTGTTTCCCACTCTCTTCTGTATGTGTGGGATAGGGCTACCACCAACAGTAGAACAGGAATTCTTTCCTCGTTCTCTCATAGGAGCAGCTACTTCACTGAAGCAATCAACATCTTGGTATCTGTCATTATTTAATAACTTCTTCATTGGTGAAGGGAAAAAAAAAGGGAAAAGAATATAAACAAGGAGCTACACGTTAATTCTAACCTAAACTTACCAATAATTTGGACCACCACTGGCCCCTATTTCTTCTGTGGACTGAACACACAACAGTGGAATCTCAATGAGGCCGTGGACTTTGCCATATTCCGCTGTAATTTTCATAGTTCCATACAATCTTGAGCATAGAGTATTGACTTAATAAGTATCAATATTTGTTGAATGAGAGAATCATGTTCTCAGAATAAAATCATTTGGGGAAGAAACTGCTCTGACATTGGTTTTTACATCTTGCTGATTTTTTTTTCCAATGCAAAAGCTTCATTATTCTAATCAATGGTTATGTCACAAACACCTTCCAAGCCTTGCCTTTGCCATCCCAGTAATCTGGGCCAAATATGAACTGTGCTATTCCGTAATATCCTTTCCTCTTCCCTCATGTCCAATATCCCTCTGTGTTCCTAATGCAAGAAACCTTACATCAAACTGTCATTTTCTGCTCCAAGATCTGAATTCTGTTTTCAGGGTCCAAAACAAAGATTAAAAAATAAACTAAAAGGATTAAAAGCACCTTGTTTCCGATATCCTCCCCCAGGCATGCTTCTTAAATTTTTTTTTTTTTTCCCTGTTAGAGAGAGGTTACTTTTGGCCATGAAATCACTCACTCTCCTCCTCCAAGTGTAGCACACATTAAGAAAAACAGAGCTTTTGCTTGCTTCTCTGGTTTCTATAATTTACCATTTGGCTCAGGTTTTCAGTTGAAATGGTTCTGAATTATTCAAGGGAACAATGTGTTTTCCTTTCTCTGAATATTTTACAACATTTAACATAATAACTTACTCATTCACTTGAAGATATATATTGGAGACCTACTATGCTCCAGGCACTGGGTGTATAAGTTGGACACGCCACCGTCTCTCTACGCTTTCTAGAGGAAGAGACATGCAGGTAAATCCGTGATTAACCACAGGAAAACTACTCTGTGGAAAATGGAGATTTAGTTCCACAGCAGCGTAAGCGAAGGATCTCGGCATGTGACAAGACTCTAAAGAAAGATTGCTTAGAAGAAAGAGGACTTGAATCGAGGCTTCGAAAACGTGGAAGTGCCACATGATATGTGTAGGTTGGAAGATGTAAGAAACTCTTAACATAAGTATAATGACTATTAGATATAGTCTGAGATATAGGAAGACTACTTTGGAAACTAGAGTCTAGTACATCTGGAGAGTATATGAAAGTGTGAAGGAAGGTTGGATGAATAACAATAGACTGAGAAGAAGAGTAAATGGCAGTTAAACAAATGGATAAACTGACCAGTAGAGTCCAGAAATCAGCTTAAATATAATTTAGTATATGTGTGTGTGTTAGTCACTCAGTAGTGTCCGGCTCTTTGTGACCCCATGGACTGTAGCTTGCCAGGTTCCTGTCCATAGGATTCTCAAGGCAAGAATACTGGAGTAGGTTGCCATTCCCTCTCCAAATTTAGTATATGACAAAAATATTTTTCAAATATAAAAAATTAATTCTTCAATAGTGGCTTAGGCAACAAGCTAGTTATTTTGCAAAAAAAAGTCAGATTATTCTTCTAGCTCACTTCTAATAGCAGATGAAATTCTATGTAGCTCAAAATGCAAAAACCAAATCCTAAAGGCTTTGGAAGAAAATATAGGTAATGTGAATTGAATTCCAGCTGAGCTACTTAAAAGATGTCATCCTAAAAGATCGTGACATAAAGTGCTGCACTCAATATGTCAGCACTTTGGAAATTTTTGTACTTTTGGAATTTTGGAAAACAAATTTGCTCTTTTGTTTTGAACGCAGTGTCCACAGGACTGGGAAAGGTCAGTTTTCATTCCAATCCCGAAGAAGGATAAAGCCAAAGAATGTTCAAACTCCAAATAATTGTGCTAATGCTAGCAAGGTTAATCTTAAAATCCTTCCAGTTAAGTTTCAGCAGTATGTGAACTGAGAACTTCCAGATGTACAAGCTGGGCTTCGAAGAGGCAGAGGCACCAGAGATCACATCATTTGTTGGACTACGGAGAACGCAAGAAAGTTCCAGAAAAACATCTTCTGCTTATTGACCATGCTAAAGCCCTTGACTGCGTGGATCACAACAAATTTTGGAAAATTCTAAAAGAACTGCGAGTGCCAGACCACATTACCTGTCTTCTGAAAAATTTGTACACGGGTCAAGAAGCAGCAAAACCAGACTTGGAACAATGGACTGGTTCAAAATTGGGAAAGGAGTATGACAAGGCTGTATATTATCACCCTGCTTATTTAAATTATATGCAGAGTACATCAAGCAAAATGCCTGGCTGGGTGAAGCACAAGCTGGAATCAAAATTTACAGGAGAAATACCAATAACCTCAGATATTCTGATAACATCACCTTTATGGCAGAAAAAGAAGAAAAACTAAAGAGCCTCTTGATGAAGGTGAAAGAGGAGAGTGAAAAAGCTGACTTAAAACTCAGAATATGATAGATAAATAGACAGATAATGGGTTCAAAAACCGAAGTTACCAAGAATTTTATCAAGGAACAATTTGATCTTTTTCTTGGAGCTTTATTTAACCTTTGGTCAGTTCATAGGCCAGTCTTAGGCCAATTACTAAATACCAACTGCTACTTGATCGACCAAAGTTGCTTTGAACTATTACTGGCTTCTGCCGTTCTACTAAAAAATTGTTGAGAATAGACGTAACCTTAATTCAAAAGAATAGTGAAACAACAACCTTTTTCAGATCTGTCTGAATGTCCATGTCCCTTTGTCCTGAACTTAGTATCAATGCTTTCAAAATGGTGATGAGGACTCTCTTTAATAGATAGAAACAAAGATGAGCCTGAATTTCCTTTTAGTGTGGGATGTCTGATTGCAACTTTTTGTTTTTCCCTCTCTCCATATACTAGACTTGTTTTTTCATTTACTTTATAGAAAATAAATGAGAGCAAATATAAATATGGAGCAATATGCAGAAACAAAGCCAAAATCAAGACTCTGGGGTTGCCTCTCTTTTATTACAATTGTTTTTATTTTGATTTGCTTGCCTGCCAAGTTTTACTTGGAAAAAGCATTATTCCTCAGGGAAAGTTGAAAAGTCACTAATTCTGCCGTAGAATCAAAAACATTTTGATGCAGTTATAAAAATAACCATCTTTAATTTGTAAATGTCAGTTTGAAAATTTGATATTCAATTCTATTAATTAAAATCAAAAGAAATGACACTCAAGTAACTTGATGGTAAATATTTGGCCACCTAATGCAAAGAGCCAGCTCATTGGAAAAGACCTTGATGCTGGGAAAGATTGAAGACAGGAGAAGAAGGGGACGACAGAGGATGAAATGGTTGGATGGTATCATGGATTCAACGGACATGAGTTTGAGCAAACTCAGGGAAGATAGTGAAGGGCAAGGAAGCCTGGCATGCTGTAGTTCATGGGGTTGCAAAGAGTCAGACACAAGTGAGCAACTGAACAACAAATAGGGTATCCTATTCTCGTATTGACTTTTAAATTTAAATCAAGAAACATCACAGTTTGAAATAGTCTAAAGTTCTCATGTTAATGTATAATTATATATTAAAATAATATTCAAAACTAAATAGAAATACATAGAGGCATTCATCTTATAGGAATAAATATATATTTAGATTATTGATATCTTTCTAGCAGCCTAGTTGTGATACTAAATGGTATTTTGCCATCTATTTCCCCTTTTTATGCCAGTGTGTAATGTTCTGATCTTTCACTTAAACTGAAATAAATAAAACTTTAGTGAGATAGTCATATGCCATTTTCTACATCCATACTCACTCTAAAATTTTATAATTCTGTTATAAAACAATTCTATTGCTACTTCTGGTCCTTTGCTCAGTGCAAAGGGGAAAAAATGCTTGTATGTTTTTACCCTCTACCCTGGTGAGTGAAAAGCCTGTAATATGATAGACATGCCCATACTTGTCTATGAAGTTTCTGGTTGCAAGATAAAAGAGCAGTTATCATGGGTGTGGCATGATTTACTTACCCAGACACATCAAAAGCTAACAAGAAGACTGACATCAGCCTCCACAATGAAAAAGCATAATCATTTAACCAATATTTGTCAACTTGTTAATTTTTATAATCTTGTGATTTCCTTTCCCTTTCTAAACTGATATTTATTTTTGTGCCTAATAGGTAATTATCTCAGTTAAGTCAGGTTGTTATGACAAAAATAGTATTCATTTTTCATGGTTCAGTTCAGTTCAGTTCATTCATTCAGCTGTGTCCGACTCTTTACCACCCCATGAACCACAGCATGCCAGGCCTCCCTGTCCATCACCAACTCCCGGAGTGCACCCAAACCCATGTCCATTGAGTCAGTGAAGCCATCCAGCCATCTCATCCTCTGTCGTCCCCTTCTCCTCCTGCTCTCAATCTTTCCCAGTATCAGGGTCTTTTCAAATGAGTTTGCTCTTCACATCAGGTGGCCAAAGTATTGGAGTTTCAGCTTCAGCATCAGTCCTTCCAGTAAACACCCAGGACTGATTTCCTTTAGGATGGACTAGTTGGATCTCCTTGCAGTCCAAGGGACTCTCAAGAGTCTTCTCCAACACCACAGTTCAAAAGCATCAATTCTTCTGCACTCAGCTTTCTTTATAGTCCAACTCTCATATCCATATATGACCACTGGAAAAACCATAGCCTTGACTAGACAGACCTTTGTTGACAAAGTAATGTTCTGCTTTTTTTTAATATAAATTTATTTATTTTAATTGGAGGTTAATTACTTTACAATATTGTATTGATTTTTCCATACATCAACATGAATCCACCACAGGTATACACGTGTTCCTCATCCTGAACCCCCACTCCCTCCTCCCTCCCCGTACCAGCCCTTTGGGTCGTCTCCGTGCACCAGCCCCGAGCATCCAGTATCCTGCATCGAACCTGGACTGGTGATTCATTTCATATATGATATTATACATGTTCGATGCCATTCTCCCAAATCATCCCACCCTCACCCACTCCCACAGAGCCCAAAAGACTGTTCTATACATCTGTGTCTCTTTTGCTGTCTCGCATACAGGGTTTATCATTACCATCTTTCTTAATCTGCTGTCTAGGTTGGTCATAACTTTCCTTCCAAGGGGTAAGCGTCTTTTAATTTCACGGCTGCAATCACCATCTGCAGTGATTTTGGAGGCCCCCAAAATAAAGCCTGACACTGTTTCCACTGTTTCCCCATCTATTTCCCATGAAGTGATGGGACCAGATGCCATGATCTTTGTTTTCTGAATGTTGAGCTTTAAGCCAACTTTTTCACTCTCCNATATTGTATTGATTTTTCCATACATCAACATGAATCCACCACAGGTATACACGTGTTCCTCATCCTGAACCCCCACTCCCTCCTCCCTCCCCGTACCAGCCCTTTGGGTCGTCTCCGTGCACCAGCCCCGAGCATCCAGTATCCTGCATCGAACCTGGACTGGTGATTCATTTCATATATGATATTATACATGTTCGATGCCATTCTCCCAAATCATCCCACCCTCACCCACTCCCACAGAGCCCAAAAGACTGTTCTATACATCTGTGTCTCTTTTGCTGTCTCGCATACAGGGTTTATCATTACCATCTTTCTTAATCTGCTGTCTAGGTTGGTCATAACTTTCCTTCCAAGGGGTAAGCGTCTTTTAATTTCACGGCTGCAATCACCATCTGCAGTGATTTTGGAGGCCCCCAAAATAAAGCCTGACACTGTTTCCACTGTTTCCCCATCTATTTCCCATGAAGTGATGGGACCGGATGCCATGATCTTATTTTTGTGAATGTTGAGCTCTAAGCCAACTTTTTCACTCTCCTTTTTCACTTTCATTAAGAGGCTCTTTAGTTCCTCTTCACTTTCTGCCATAAGGGTGTTGTCATCTGCATATCTGAGGTTATTGATACTTCTCCCAGCAATCCTGATTCCAGCTTGTGCTTCCTCCAGCCCAGCGCTTCTCATGATATTCTGAAGATGAAATGTCCAAGACTGAGGCACCAATAGATTCTGTGCTTGGTGAGTTCCTCTTTGCTGTGTATCCGGATGACAGAAGGGACAAGAGAGCACTCTGGGGTCTCTGTTACAAGAGCACGTCCCACTTAGGGGAACTCTACCCTCTTGACCTAATCACCTCCCAAAACCCCACCTCTAAGTACCACCACAATGGAGGTTAGGATTTCAACATATGAAATTTGGGGAAGCACAAACATCCAGCCATTACGATATTAATAATTTATTATTGAAAAAGGAAATTTTTAATTGATTCTTAAGATTACCAAAGTTCCAGGCCCCCCAAAATCTGGATCTTTCCCTGTGAACAGTGGTTGACTTCATTTCCATTAATTTGTCTATGAGATCACAATATATAAGTTTATAGCACAATAAAACTGAAACCAAAAATTTTTTCCACTGTTTTTGTAGTTAATGAAAAATATAAGTTGGGACAAACCACTACTAAATTACTAGAAAGAACACAAGACTTCCTGACTAAATTCTGCCACCTTGTTTGCTTCTTTGAAAGTTAATCAGACCTTTCCTTATTATATGAGGACTTGGTTTTTATGCTGTTGGAATGCTGTTCCCACCTTACCCCACCAAGATCTGTCTTTCAGTTAGTGGACGCAATTTCTGGAAAGTAATTCAGCAGATTGTCAAGGGAAGGAAGGTAGACAACACATTTTGATGTCAATGTCAGGAACAACCCTGGCATTGGGATGTTCCAGAGATAGCATACTTTGTGTTTGATCACTTTGGAGCAAGGACCCTAAACTTAGAGAGTACGGAGAAAAAACAGGAAGAGAGCACTGGGCAGTTTAAGACTTGAACAAGGTGCAAAGTATTAGAGGTGGGTGAGGTAAGAAATACTTTCATAGAAACTGAAACTACAGCTGAGAAGAATATTAATATCCTTTGACAGCAATAATCAGCAGAATTAGCATTGTAGAAAATTGATTCAGTGATATACCAGACAATCTTGAGAAGTTTCCTATAAGGCAGAAGGAAAGAATAAGATAAGAAGACAACCTAGACTACAATAGATAATGAGAAGAAATAATGAAGATACAAACGCAGAGTGATGGTTGTTCCTGAGTGAGCAGCAGAATAATTAGATCTAAAACAACAGCAACACAAAGCATAATGTCCTTAGCTGAAAATCAAACAAACAATTAGAAAAACATGAGCATGAAGATAGAATTGGATTCATCATGTGCCAGAGAATTCAATGAAAATAAATCCACACTGAAACCCACGTAACTTTTTTCTTGTTATTATAAGGACAAAAGAGAAATGTCTATAGGTATTCAGGATTTTAAAAAAAAATCTAAAATCAAAATGTTAAACATAGGACATTTTTCTGGTTATATTTAAAAGAACAAAATCTGCCAATGTTCAGACTACCTTCTGCAAGAATGAGGTCAGAAACCAGAAAACTAACTCAGTAATTTATTTGAAGACAGTAAGATTGTGTATCTAGATAACCCAGGTATATTAATGGAAAAATTATTAGGAAAAAAGATAGAATTCAAGAAATGAAAGGGCTGTAGGATGGCCACTGCAGGTTTAGGCTATTTTCATCCTGGTTAAGTGGGCTTCCCTGATAGCTCAGTTGGTAAAGAATCCCCCTGTAATGTGGGAGACTCTGGTTCAATTCCTGGGTTGGGAAGATCCACTGGAGAAGGGATAGGCTACCCACACCAGTATTCTTGGGCTTCCCTGGTGGCTCAGCTGAAGAATCCGCCTGCCATGTGGGAGACCTGGGTTCGATCCCTGGATTTGGAAGATCCCCTGGAGAAGAGGAAGGCTACCCACTCCAGTATTCTGGCCTGGAGAATTCCATGGACTGTATAGTTCGTGGGGTCGCAAGGAGTTGGACACGACTGAGCGACTTTCACTTTCACTTTTTTCCTGGTTAATGTNGCTGAAGAATCCGCCTGCCATGTGGGAGACCTGGGTTCGATCCCTGGATTTGGAAGATCCCCTGGAGAAGAGGAAGGCTACCCACTCCAGTATTCTGGCCTGGAGAATTCCATGGACTGTATAGTTCGTGGGGTCGCAAGGAGTTGGACACGACTGAGCGACTTTCACTTTCACTTTTTTCCTGGTTAATGTACCTATAGAATTGTTGAAAATTGGCTGTTGTTTTTGTCTTGGCCATGGTTTAAATTATCCAGTTTCTCTTTTTTCTACTCATCCCCTGTAGTCATATTATGTTTTGAAAATTGAAATACACTCTCGTTTAAGAGTTCTTGGTACGCTGACAAAGACTGATCATACAGTTCTCCTCAAAGAAAAAAGCTTCAGTAAGTTTTAAAAAGCAGAAATTATCATGCCAGAAGCTTTGATAAGTCAATAATAAAATGAGAAATTAAAGCAGGATTTGAACAAAATAGCAACAAAACAGAAAATTTTTCGCTGAATAACTCCTAAAGCACTTCAACGATTCAGACGAGACTTGTATGAGGAGAAAAATGTCCTAAGCTGTCTCATTCTCAAGCAAACTGTTTCTCTGGCCAAGCCACCAACCTTAGCACATCCTCTCTCTCCAGAGGTCAGATGTCTCTGGCTAGGATGTCTTCCTTGTCTTTCTGCCAGGCTTGTGATTGATTATACATCTCCGTTACCTAATCAGTCTGTGCACTGAATGCGGAATGGATTCAGCAGTCAGAGGAGGAAGCGGGAAAACAAAGCTACAGCGTTTTGAGATGTGCTATGACTTAGGCATGGAGGGCCTGGCAACCCGCTCCAGTACTCTCGCCTGGAGAATCCCGTGGACAGAGTAGCCTGGTGGTTACAGTCTATAGGGTCACAAAGAGTGGGACACAACTGCAGCAACTTAGCAGGCACGCAGAACTTAGGTGAGAGCTGTGGTGTGAGTCCGCAGCGCTCCCGTTTGGCTCTCCACGTAGGTGTCTTCTTGTCCTTCAGACTTGATGCAGAACGCGCAAATCCATTGTGCTCCTCTATCCTTTCAAAACGGCATGACTTTTTGTTGTCCTTCTTACTGAAAGCCAAGGGAAGCAGCAGTCTAAGGGAAAGGACATCCATATAGCTAGGGAATAAAGTCAGAAAACTGATGTCTATGTTTTCCCAAAGAACCAAACCAATTGTAAAACACCCTAGTCCAGTCAAAAGGGAGGCTAATTTAATAACTGGAAGACATAGTTGTCAATATAAATTATCTGGGACCTCAATCACAGATCCATAGTGATTGCTCCCCACTTCTCAGAAGTGGGAAGATTTGGTCTACTTCTTAAAAATAATTCCGTCTCTGAGAAGAGGAAAACAAGATGGAAAGAAGCATTCTGTGTTTTCCCCTCTAGGTGCCTAAAAGGTGAGATTAGAAAACTTCCACAGGGGAGTCCCTAGAAGGGTTTGGGGCTGAGAGACATGTTTAGAAAACGAGAATAAGATTTTGGAGAAGAGAATTTGTTGCAGCCTCATTAAAAACAGACAAACAAACAAGAAAAAAAAACTTTAAGCTATTCTAGTGTTTTCATTCTAAAGGGTTGCATTTCAAATAAGAGCAGAGATGGACAATGTGCTAAGAAACCGTTCTAGACAGGTGACTGTGTCAATCTTAGGGTCTCCTCCTTTGTTGCGCTTCACCGCTCCACGCTTGCCCCTTAGCCCATCGTGATGTGATTGTCTGAACATGTGTGCCTGTTTCCACTAGACTCACAGACTCAGGCAGGCTACCAGCCTGTCTGTTGGTTGTGCAATGCCTGGCGATAATAACTGCTTGTTGAAAAACTAAATGGAATAGCTACATAGATGGAAATTAGTGGTTATACATATAGTCAAATCTCCAACTGACAGCAGGCATCTCCAGAGAGCTGGTACTTCGGACTTTTTGGAATAGCTGCAAGAAAAAGAACTCATTGCTTGTAAATGCAAATGACTGATTTAAATTATTGAGTAGTGTAATTGGTGATTAACACATTTATATTATTAGAATGTGTTAAAATTCTCTTTCTTCTATTGATTTTACCTTACAGAGCTAGGTAGAATATCTTTTCTTCTGTGTATCCCCTCTTTGGTCTTCCCTGGTGGCTCAGCAGTAAAAAATTCACCTGCCAATGCAGGAAATGTGGGTTCGATCCGTGGATCAGGAAGATCCCCTGGAGAAGGAAATGGCAACTCACTCCAGTATTCTTGCCTGGGAAATCCCATNTAGAATATCTTTTCTTCTGTGTATCCCCTCTTTGGTCTTCCCTGGTGGCTCAGCAGTAAAAAATTCACCTGCCAATGCAGGAAATGTGGGTTCGATCCGTGGATCAGGAAGATCCCCTGGAGAAGGAAATGGCAACTCACTCCAGTATTCTTGCCTGGGAAATCCCATGGGCAGAGGAGTCTGAGGGGTACAGTCCCCGGGGTTACAAGAGCTGGACATGACTTAATGATTAAACCACAACCACCACCGCCATCCTCTCTTCAAAATCTAACTTCTGCCATCATCTACTCTCTTTCTTTATAATTATAAACAATTTACATATATAGAGCCTCAAACAAACTAAATAACATCCAAAGTCAGAAAGCCAAAGTTGATGGGCTCTTATGGGACTTAAACTCAGCTCTTTGACTCTATAATCTGTGAGCTTAACCACTCTGTTGTGCTGGAAATAACTGCAGTTCTTTAAAATGAACCTTTTTAAGTGGCTTCGACAGTCCTTACTATCTCAAAACCCTTTCTCCATGTACCATTTACTTTGTCAGTATCTCTCAAAATGCAGCACTAAAATAAACACAATGTGTCAGATATTATCTGACTAGGACAAAGTGTGGTGGGACTGTTACCAAATTTGATTTATCCAGCCCAACAGTTCCATTTCAGTAAAATAAATGTGTATGGATCTTACCAAATCTATATTTATTTTTTAGTAAGCAAAACTTCTGGATCATTTTTATGCAAATTATTCCAAAGTCTCTCCAATCCAGTTGTAGAGTTTTCTGTTTTTATTAAAACACAAGATCATTTATCTTTGTTACATTTCATCATTTTGAATTAGACCTGTTATAATCATTTAAGACTTCACTCTGATGTCTATCATATTAGCCAGCCCCCAAATATGATGGCATCTGCACATTTGATAACCATATTTTCTAAGCATTTAGTCATGTCTTTGCTAAAATATTAAAAGAACAAGATAAACATTTATCAATATTCTATTGGAAATGTTCCTAAATACAGGAAAAAAAGAAAACTAAACATCTCTGGATCAATTGCTCAGTGGTTTGCAGTACAATAATCTAGATATATTTCACTATATTATGATAATAACTAGAAATAAGGGTAACTTTGTTTAAATGCCATGTAGAAGCCACTATACTCAACATGTCAACTCTATCAAAACAGACTGATTTGCCCTGACATATGCTTAGTTAGTGAATCCATATTGGCTCTTGATAATCATATAATCTTTTCTGCAGGCCCAGAAAGTGTGAGGTTAATAATATATCCTGGAATTTTCCAGGGAACAAATATCCATGTGTTTGGGATTCTTTCTGAGAAAAGAAAACATAGATCTTTCAGTGGAAGATAATGGTGAAAGCACAAAATGATATTATTTGTAGTACCATGTTTTTGCATAAAACGTGATTGTCACCCAGTTTCTTCAACACGTTTTTTTCCTGGTCATCTCCTTAACTTCACAATTGCATGAGACTGCATCTTATGTATTTGAATATTTTGAAACTCTCTTATAATGCCGGGATATATTACCAACCTCATACTTTCTGAGCTTGTAGAAAAGATTGTGTGATTATCAAGAGCCAATATGAATATTATTGTATGCAGTGTTTTGAAACTAGAAGACAGACTATGTATGGAATTTTATTAGAAGTAGGCCAAGCCCCTTAATATTGTCAAAGCAATTTGCCAGTGGAAGAAAACATGTTGTCATGTCAAATCTTCCTGATAACTGACTGTACTGGCTTGAATACTTAAAAAAAAGCTCATCATCCCATAGCCCTTATTTTACTTAAAATCTGTATTTCCTATTATAATTTATATTTCCAAAAAGTTTTCTGTTCAAAAGTGTGAATTTTGCCCTATCCTATACTTCAGGTTTTAACACATGAACCCTGCTTTCTTTCAGGAGGCGTGGGTTTGTCGAAGGCTCCATTTTACGTTTTATGATTTCATTGATTCTGTTCACAGATCTAATTACCTCAGGTTGACTCA
>SJYA01000563.1:281240-292732 GCA_006410615.1 Neotragus moschatus | reverse complement strand
CAAAACCCACATTTTGAGGATGGAGGATAAAGATACAGAATGAAAACATAAAAGATGCTACAGTCAGAATTGAGATCTGCAGAAAATGTTAAAGCACACACAAGATTTCAAAGGTTTAATATGAAAAAAAGATAACGAAAATTATTTACACATACATCACATAACAACTGGAAGTGTATTGGGTTAAATAGAGTATATTAATAAAATTAATTTCACTTGTTACTTTTTAAAATGTGGTACTAGAACTGATGCTTTTGAACTGTGGTGTTGGAGAAGACTCTTGAGGGTCCCCTGGACTGCAAGGAGATCCAAACAGTCTATCCTAAAGGAGATCAGTCCTGAATATTCATTGGAAGGACTGATGCTGAAGCTGAAACTCCAGTACTTTGGCCACCTGACGCGAAGAACTGACGCCTTGGAAAAGATCCTGATGTTGGGAAAGATTGAAGGCAGGAGGAGAAGGGGATGACAGAGGATGAGATGGCTGGATGACATCACCAACTCAATGGACATGAATTGGCGATGGACAGGGAGGCCTAGCATGCTGCAGTTCATGGGGTCACAGAGAGTTGGACACAACTGAACAACTGAACTGACCTGAACTAGAAATTTTAATTTTACACATTACTTGCATTTGTGGCTTGCATGGTAACTATATTGAACTGAGTTTATATTGTCTAGAAGGAGGTAGGTGATGTTTTTATATTCCTCTGCAGTATTTCCTGAGGAAATCTCTGACTTCAGCACAGTTGTCAGATTGAGTNCTGACCTGAACTAGAAATTTTAATTTTACACATTACTTGCATTTGTGGCTTGCATGGTAACTATATTGAACTGAGTTTATATTGTCTAGAAGGAGGTAGGTGATGTTTTTATATTCCTCTGCAGTATTTCCTGAGGAAATCTCTGACTTCAGCACAGTTGTCAGATTGAGTGAAGAGTCTGAATGCTCAGGAAATGTTGGAGGCCTCCACATGGTTATGGCATGGAGACATTTTAGAGTGGTCCCAAACAAGAGCTTCTGGGTCATAGTTGATTATCAGAATTATGTAGGAACAATGTTCTAATTGATTGTTGATCCCCCTACAGATACACTGATTCAATACAGATGGATATATTGATATTTTCCTTCCCTCTGTTCATTTTCTTTCTTTTTCACTCCTCTCCAGTTCCTCCAGTTCCTGGAGAAAGGAGTGACCTCCGGGTAGGAGAATACTGTGCTGCCTGAAGAAATAGATGTGAAAGAGGCGTGAGGAGTGGAGAGCTGCAGCGAGTGTGAGTTGAACAAGAGTGGACTGAGGGTTGTCACCTTCGGTGGCACTCCAGAGTAGTTCTGGTGTTTCAAAGTAGGGCATGTTCAGTTGTACTATCAGAATATGGGCATNCTGGGAAACTTTCCCTGTATTCTGCCAAGTATCTTTGACTCATAAATACAGCTCTTTATGTCCTGTCAGGGAGATTCATCTCCTCTTGCCCTCTTGCATGTCCTCTTGCCCGAAGACTAGGTAATGGGCTTCTCTGATATAATTTCAGAATAATTTCTTAATTTTACTAAATTTAGGGAACCGCTGATCCTCCTTATGAACTGCCCCCACCACTTCTCATTGTTTCCAGAGCTATAAAAGGACTTACGTAACGGGAATCTTAGACTGTAAAGTAAAAAGTGTAGCTTTTGAGGAGGACCTCAAAGATTTGCCAGTTTGTATCAATAGAAATCTTGGAAACATGCATAGGAATGGATTCTAAGCTACTCATGAGAGGTGTAAGGAATATACTGTTGGATTGCATCTAAACATTGCTATTGATGAATTGAGATAAAATTCTGTACTCCAAACATTGGCAAAGGTGGCTGGAGGAGCTGTAACATTTCATTTGCTTGGTTGACTGAAACCTGGACCCAAAAGTGATCTGCATAGAGTGAAGATGAGATGCTTGCTAGACCTTCCGACATAGGTATCCAAAGGATTAGGAAGGCTGGAATGCTAGAGTGGCGGAAGACTTGCCCACGCACTCCCTGAATACCTCCCCTCAAAAGTCCAGAGGATACTTCCTTCACAAGGGTGTGCAAAATAGATTAATCAGAGGAGCCCTGACACTACTATCAGAGTGGGCTGCCTGATGTTAATAATGATGATGGGACTCCTGGGTGTCATGGGCCATGTGATGGCACTAAATTACCAAAGACAAGAAATGTATGAATACTGGAAAGAGAGGCAGAGCCCAAATCTGTAATAGGAATTTTCTCACTGGCAGAAACTTTGGTATTAAGTAGTGGGTCATGGTTTCTCTAGATAAAAATTAGAGAGCCTACAAAATTTTTACTTAGTTTAGGTAATTAGAAAGCTCTAGGTTTGTTCTACAGAAGACTGACTGAAATCACTGTAATTGAAGGTGAGAGAAGAAGGGGACGACAGAGGATGAGATGGTTAGATGGCATCACTGGCGCGATGGACATGAGTTTGAGTAGGCTCCGAGAGTTGGTGATGGGCAAGGAGGCCTGGTGTGCTGCAGTCCCTGGGGTCACAAAAAGTTGGACAAAACTGAGCAACTGAACTGACTGACCAAAGGAAACAGAGGATTTCACTGAGCCAGGGCTGTGTGGGCACCCTTGCTGGCTACCCCAGGTTAGATGTACTTCTAGTAATGATATCATGGAGTTCAAAACAACGTGCCATTGAAATTGAAAAGCAATTGCTGCAGAAAGATACCAGTGATATAGCAAAACCTCACCCTCGTGGAAAAGCTCTTTAATCGGTGGATGACTCATGTCTCCAGGTTATGATTTGGCACTGCATGCTAAGCCTTAGAGCTCAGTAATCCCTCATTACCATAGACCTTTTGGAGGTTCCGCTGATGTGATTGTGAACAACATAAATAGAATAGTGAGCAACAGGGGAGATATTAGGTTAAATGGAAAAGACAGTCAAACTACATCTGACTTCATGTTCATCGTGAAGCAGCNTGCATGCTAAGCCTTAGAGCTCAGTAATCCCTCATTACCATAGACCTTTTGGAGGTTCCGCTGATGTGATTGTGAACAACATAAATAGAATAGTGAGCAACAGGGGAGATATTAGGTTAAATGGAAAAGACAGTCAAACTACATCTGACTTCATGTTCATCGTGAAGCAGCAGAGTTCCATGACCTGCTGCTTTTGAGGTTTTCAAAACCTGCTAGTAAAGGAACACTTTACAGGTTTGTCTTGGTCAGATCCAAATCTACCAAGGTTTCCTCATGTCTTGATAAACCCATGGGGTTTCTTCTCATATCTAATTAAAGCTCTTAGTAGAATAATTCCAATATTTCCATAACTACTTTAATAAAACTCCATGAGTATTGATTTCAAACTCATCAGAGACGTCCTCGGGATTTTCCCAGCATTGAGAATGTACAAAGAATCTGATTTCTAATCAGGACTGCTGTGTGATGCTTTGATGTAATACGAAAGCTATCAAGTACGGACTTATCATTAGGCAGAGATTAACCTGGAGCAGCTGTTACAGACTGGCTGTTGGTGTCCCACAAAATGTATGTTGGAACCCTAACTCCCAATGGAATAAGGGGGTAATTAGGCCTTTGGGAGATAGTTAGGCTCAGATAAGGTCAGGAGGGTGGAACCCCCATGTTGATGGGATTAGTGCCCTTAGTAAGAAGAGACTGTCAGTTTCCCTGCCATATGAGGATATAGCAAGAAGACGGCTATCTGCAAACCACAAAAGGGGCCCTCACCAGACACTAAATCTGCTGGCACCTTGGTCGTTTTCATCCCAGCCTACAGAACAGTGAGTGTTTGTTGTCTAAGTCACCCAGTCTTTGTCATAGTAGCGCAAGCTGATTAACAACAGCTACATCAGTCCTGCTTTCTTCTTTGAGGCAGCCAAATGCAGGGTGTGTTTGGGAAGGGGGAGAGGTGTGCACACGCATATCATTTGGCAACACACTAGAGTATTTGTTTAAAAAGTAATAAATAAATACACTGAGGACAGTTCAATCAGAGTTCCTGGATAGAAAAACTATGTGAGGGATTTTGCTGGAAAACCCAGAGAGCAAATACATATTTTGGTGGATTCTATCCAATTAATCAAGATCGTGATAGAAAGACAACACCTCTCATATATTTTCCACATTGCCAGAATATTTTATTCTTTAATAATGCTTGCTGTGCTTAGTATACATTGGAGGATCATTAAAAATGAGCTCATCGTGTGACGGGATGACAGAAAGAAAACAAATCTCCTGTTGCTGTAGTTATTTATCTCTGCCCTATTAAATTTCCCCTTTCAAATTGGCTTTTCAGCTAGCCAGAACATGAGGAGACACTATAATAACGGCAGTCCATGCACACATTTTCTATGAGCAGCTATGTAGCTCATGTAAATACTGTAAGAAGTGCCATTCCAATCTTGAAGATTTTTCTTGATACACAAGAACTCTCCTCTCTATGTGCGTCATCCTAAAGTCTCTCTTTTCTCCACGCTCATAATTGTGAGAAGATACTCCTTTCAGAGGGTTATTAAAGTTTGTTTTGCAGTCCACTGATTGGGAACACAATTTCCTGGTAATTTAATTTTGATGTGTTTCTTAACTTGGGCTTAATTCTATTCATCCCAATAGATATCAGAGTAAAGAAGCACATATTACTGTGAATATGTATTGTATTACTATCAAGTTGAATCATTTTAAATATTTTAATACAGAGCACTTCTGACTCTGGCAATTTTAATGACTTATATCAACAGTAAACATTTCAAAAACAGTTACATGAAACAGAAGTATCACTTGGAAAGGGCAACCTGCACACTGGAAATTACACCACAGGACTGCATTACATTGAATACCATTTCAAGGTTCAAGGACTAACCCCAACTCACTCCAAGGTTGAATTAACAGCATACTAACTCTGGACATGAGAGGCAGAGGGGACTCCCATTAACCATGTTACAGAAAGTTGCTCAGTTATGTCTGACTCTTTGTGACCCCATGGACTATATAGTCCATTGAATTCTCCAGGCCAGAATACTGGAGTGGATGGCCTATCCCTTCTCAAGGCGAATCTTTCCAACCCAGGGATCGAACCCAGGTTTGCCAAATTGCAGGTGGATTCCTTACAGCTGAGCCACAAGGAAAGCCCAAGAATACTGGAGTGGGTAGCCTATCCCTTCTCCAGTGGATCTTCCTGACCCAGGAATCCTGCATTGCAGGTGAATTCTTTACCAACTGAGCTATGTAGAACTGAAATATAAAAATCATAATCCCCATGTATTGATTTATAGTGATGAAAACAACTCTCTTGGGGTGCAATACTCATTCTGACATGACGCTGATTTTCTTCCCACATGTGGACATAAGTGGGGCTCCGATGTTTGTTCCGTGAGATCAGTTCTGTCGAGGTGGTGGTTGTGGATGTGATAAGGTGTCTGGCTCAGGTTCCACCCTCTTCTGAGTATGTTCATCGTGGCGCTCACACATGGCCTACTGCAATGCCTCTTTAGCTATACTTCTCATCTTTTCTCACCTCTCCCCAGACCTCACCTCTTCACCACTTCACCTCCTCACCTCCAGACTCCTAGTTCTTATTGACACCTCCTTTTTTGATAATTCTGTGACATCAATCTTACACCACTCAGTTTCCTGATCAAACAGCACTTGGTTTTAAGTTTTCCTTGTATGTGACCTAGTAATCATTGATTTTTTGATTAATCCATTTCTTTTTAAACGATACTTTCAAGTTCTGGGAGACTTCCTCTATGTAGATTCCCAACTACTGAAAATCAGCAACAAAAAAAAATTATATAATTTTAGAAATTGAAGTATGGTAAATTAAAAACCATTCTGAAAAGAGAAATATAATTAGGAATTACGAAGCAGAGTTGATGGTAGTTAGCTACTGAAAAAGCTGAGCTTAGGCAGATGTCAGAAGAAAACATCTTTATGACTCTCAGAAATAACATGATTTCCTTCCGAGAACCATATATTTATTACAAACACTAAACAAGAGATAGTATAAAGAACGAAAGACCCATATTATAAACAATTTTCCCATCCTAGTGTTAACTTATAATGAGAAAAATAATGACATATCAGGCTATAATAATCACTTTGACATGAAATTAATTCTTTTTTATGTAAAGATTAATATTTATTTTTTTCAGAATAAAAGAATAGAATAAGGTGTCAGAAACTCATTCATTACATAAAAGTCTGATCTGGGCAGAGATGTAATATTCCTTTTCTGTCACAGTTAAAAACTGTTTGTTGAATTAAAGAATAAACCAGTGTGTGAGTTCAAGAATAATGAATGAGAAAGAAGCTCGGTCAGAACTGGAGGAGCATGTGGTGATACTGGTACAAGGAAAGCTAGTATCCCCAAAGGAGGAAATAATGGGAACAAGGAGGACAAGAAAGGTGTGTTTGGAGCTTAGCAGGAAGGGGAGCCTGGGGCTTCCCTGGTGTCTCAGACAGTAAAGAAAGTGTAAGTGTTAGTAGCTCCGTCCTGCCCAACTCTTTGCAATCCCGTGGACTGTAGCTCACCAGGCTCCTCTGTTCATGGAATTCTCCAGGCAAGAATGCTGGAGAGGGTTGCCACTCCCTTCTCCAGGGGATATTCCTGACCCAGGGATCNTAGCAGGAAGGGGAGCCTGGGGCTTCCCTGGTGTCTCAGACAGTAAAGAAAGTGTAAATGTTAGTAGCTCTGTCCTGCCCAACTCTTTGCAATCCCATGGACTGTATAGCTCACCAGGCTCCTCTGTTCATGGAATTCTCCAGGCAAGAATACTGGAGAGGGTTGCCACTCCCTTCTCCAGGGGATATTCCTGACCCAGGGGTTGAACCCAGGTCTCTCACGTTGTGGGCCGATTCTGGAGAGAGGAGCCTGGTGGGCTACAGTCCACAGGGTCACAAAGGGTTGGACACAACTGAGTGACTAACACTTTCACATTTCAGGAAGTGTTAGGGAGGAAAGGCAGTTCCCATCCTGATAAAATACTGAAAGAGGCCACTAGAGATTGCAATACAACACTACTGTCTTGCTTGTGACTGTGACTTCGATTGGAATACGGTTCTGAACCAACCAGTGCTTGAAGTAAGCGTGGGGATCCAGGACTTAAATAGGAAAACAAATTATGTTTATTTTCACTCATCTCTAACTGAACTAAAATTTAACATTCTCTTCCATTGCAAATGTAGGCAACAAACCAAGGGTATAAGCAGGATTTTTTACTTTGTTATGAAGAAAATAACAGTCTCGCTGTATTACATTTGTCACAGACAGCTACAAATATCATGTATATTACCACTATCTTCAATAGTTATTAGACTTAACTCTAGATCTAATTTAGTGAGTTAATAGTAAAGCAAAAATATTTCTGCATCAAAAATTTTTCTAAGTATAGAAACTGCGTTTCAATATAATTGGAATTATTTATATTCCAATATAGCTTATATTAAGCATTTACAGTATTTGAAGGGATCCACAGCCTTCTCCAGACTGCTAAAGGAGCTCATGGAACACAAAAGAAAAGTTAAGAATCCCTGCATTAGAATTAGCATTTTGGTTTTAGCATCCCGTACCCTTTTCTCTATCAAATTTGTTCTCCAATAGTTTCCAGGTAAACAACTCCATCTATTAGCTCTCTCTAGAATTTTTATGAACCTGATATCTAGAAGAGTCCCTATTAGTGTATATGTGGATAAGAAAGATGAACTTTTGCATCACTCTTTTGTATTTTCTTTACTGTCTCCTCTGTCTCTTTTTCTTCCCTTTAAATGAATTTCCTGTCTTAGCACAGGCTTCTCAGGTGGCACAATGGTAAAGAATCCACCTGCCAAGCAGGAGATACAGGTTTGATCCCTGGTTGCGAAGATACCCTGGAGAAAGAAATGGCAACCCATTTCCCAATATTCTGGCCTGGGAAATCCTATGGACGGAGAAGCCTGGCCAGCTACCGTCCCCGGGTCACAAAAGAGCTGAACACAACTTTGCGACTGAGCACGCATGCACACTTTGGCATTTATCTGGAGATGAAGGGGACAACTTCAAGCAGGCAGGGAGATTCCGGAGGGCTGAAATATAAAAGCAGAGCTCTCCACACATGGATAGGAGCTGCTGAAAGAAAGGAAAGGAAAAGTTGAAGATGGTGGAGGAGACAGAACTGCCAGTGGGAAGGGGAAAGTCCAGCTCAGCAGGTAAAAGCCAGCACTCAGCATCTGGAAAGTACAGACATAGGCCGCAGGTTGGCCAGAGGCTAGTATCAGGGAAGTCTGGAAAAAGTGAAATATTTCCTGAACTAGAGCCCAGGAAACATGGCAGCAAGGACGCTAAGCTCAACCAAAATAGGGATAATTTCCTAGTATCAGATGAGTTGGTCTAGACGTGGAAGAGATTCAGAGCAGGACTATACAGAGGACAGTGGTGGTGTGACTGGGGCAAGGGTTTGAGAAAAGAAAACAGAGCCCAGATTTATAAGGCAAGGACACCGGGCTAACTACAAAGAGGTTAATTAAGGACATAGTAGAAAAGGGTAATAAAATGGCGGTTTCTTACACTCGGATGCAAGTTGAGCGTGAGAGTAAGGACGAATTTCTTCTCATTGAATCAGATCATCTTAAGTGACGACAGAGAGGATGGTTCACAAAGTCCGTATTGGGACTAAGTCTGTCAGTCAAGGTGAACCTGATTGTTCGAATGGAAATAGAGGGCTTTGAAGGCAGAGAAGCAGGACGTCTATGACAACTGGTCAGCTCTCCAAATCGGCTTTACTCTCTGGGGCATCTATTCTGTGTGGCATTAGGCTCCCAAAGCATGAAGCAGAATGTGTTATTAAGTCAGATCTCCTTGGATCACAACAAAAATAATCAGGCAGCAGTGATAGATGAAGAGAGAAAGAAACAGGAAAAAAATGAGTGGGTCGCCAGAGGCAAAACTGGATGACAGATCCAGATGGCCTTCATTATTTCTCAGCTGGAAAAGTCCAACAACTTCCTGAATTGTCTTCACCTTTTCAGTGCTTCACTACTCAAACTCATCTTATAAACCACTTCCAGGCGACAGACTAAAATTCTTCAAGTGTAAACACTGTTTCTCACTTCAATCTTCTACTAAAAAATACCAGCAACTCTTTGTCACCTAACAAGCTCCTTTTCTTTTCATTCAAATTTCTGCACAATATGGTTCCAACTGATGTCAATGCTTATTTCCTAGTATGCTTTATTTTTAACTTAAAAGTCATTAAAATAACTGGAATACGATTTCTTTGAATGCTTTTTAATGTTTTGTTTTTATTTCTGACAAGTGTGTCCTTCTTTGAAGACTTTTTCTACTTCGTCTCCGTGTGATTTTGGTGGGCTGCCAATCAGAAGAATATGGACTTCTGACAAGAGAAGTGCCATGTGGCCCTAGTGAGGCCACCCCTCGTTTCCCCCCAGGAGGCACATCCCAAGAATACAGGAGCAGAGAGGGACCAAAAGTGGTTGGAACGGAGGCATGAGAGGAATTCTTAGGTGTCTGTGTCTTTATCTCAATGTTCCTCTGATCCTCTTTCCTTCCTTAGGCTCTTCCACTCAGTTCTTTGAGCTACTCAATATCCTTTGAAGGAATTCCTTTGTGTGTCTGCACGCACACATACTTCAGTTCAAGAATAGCAGTTTCTGTTGCTTGTAACCAAAGAACACTGAAGGTTGCAGAAATGGGCACAAAAGCATAGGGGAGGCTGTTAGGTATAGAATAGGGCACAGACCTTCCCCCACCCCGAGGTGACTGGTCTGTGGAATCAATTCTCAAGCTAAAATATCCTACAAAGCAATGGCACGGACATTAAAATTCTGATATGGGAAATTTAAAGTCCATATAAAGGAGAGCTGGGAAATAAGGTCATGGATGGGGCTGCCTGGAACACTGTGGGTAACACTTCTAGGAACTGTTGGCTTTTGTGATTGTTTATCTGGTTTCTGAGAGAACTGTGACCTCAAATGTTACCATTTTCTCTGCGAGGCACGGACTAAAATCCAGAGTCTTCCTGTCCCCATGCCCCATGCATCTCTTTTTACTAGATGTCACGGGGCTGAGACTGATGAAAACCAAACTCAGAGATGGACCGGACAGCATGTTACATCAAGGCAGTTGAGAATATTGCCATGTATCTTGCATAGATCTCGAGGGAAATAATGGGATATGAGCTGTGCAGCAGCTATATTAGTAAACATTTAAGCCTGAAGAAACCTGAGCCACCAGCGCTCTTGCCAACATTCCTGGTCTGCCCTCCCCCTCCTTGACTGAGGAAGCAGAGTCCCCCACAGGAGAAATAAAATGGATGCTGTGGCGCCAAAGCGCCTTGGTGCTGACCTCATCTCTCCTGACCCTCCTGATCTCTTGCCCCTCTCCCGTTTGCTTACTTCACCCCCAGGCTCCGTGTTCTTGCTCAGGTGCTGGGAGCTCCCATTGCAGGGCTCTGCACTCTCCGCCCTTGCTGCCATCTCTGCTATCACGCTTTCCTACCAGCGAGGATGGCACGTGGACCCAGTTGCTGCAGCGGGTGAGCTCAGTTGCTCCACAGCTTGTGGGAACCCAGTTCCCCCACCAGGGATCAAACCTGTGTGGCCCGCAATGCAGGGTGGATTCCTAACGACTGGATCACCAGGAAAGTTCCCACACCTTCCTGACTTGTTCCCTCACCTCCTTCCAACTTTGGGAGGCTTGAATGTCACCTCCTCTTGGAGATTTCCTCTGAACATTATATTAGAAATTGCAACACTTGCCCAATATTATGTTGCCCTTTGGTGTTTTATTTTTCTCTGTTGCACTTAACTACCATCTACTAAATATTTTACTTTTTTGTGTCCTTTGTTCCCAGACATAGCCCCCAATGAACTCTGCCTCCTGGGATTCGCTCCCTCAGGTAGTCCCCCTCTGGGGGGACTGGAGAATCTGGAGCTCTGCAACTCATTTGAACTTTGAGAATCTGTCAGAAAGAATGCTGAGCCAGTTCCAGGCTTAAGCCTTCAGAGGGCATGCTGAGTTCTGACTTTGTGCTTGGGAGGGCTCTGTGCTACCCCGTGAAAAGGCTGGTTACTGTGCTGGGTAGACTCTGTAGAGACAGATAACACCCGCGGAAAGAGCGAGCCTGTGGACTACATGCAGAAACCAAGAGGCCCAGCCCTCCAGTGTCCCACTTGAATCCGGTTCTCCAGCTATTTCCACTAAGAGCTCAGGCACATGAGGAAGCTGCATTGGACACTGGACATCCCAGCCCTTCAAACTAACATCACACAGAACAAAAGCACTTGAGCCCAGATGAGTCCAGTCAGCCCACCAGGAGAGGCAGGAGATGGTAAAATCATTGTTGTTTTAAGCCACTAAGGTGGTTTTGTTATGCAGTAGTATGTAACCAAAATATTTTTCATTGTGTTCATTGTGTTTCCAGCAAGAGTGTAAATTCCATGAAAACAGGAGTTTGGCGCTGGGGATGGAGTGGGGGGTGGGTGGGTGGGTGATGGA
>SJYA01000563.1:175903-281045 GCA_006410615.1 Neotragus moschatus | reverse complement strand
GGCTTATTTTGTTCTTTGTTGCACCCCTGGCACCAGGAACTGTGCTGAGCACTTAAACAATTCGTATGCAGGAAAGCATAAATTAATGAATTTAAACTAAACAGAGACTATGGGATGAAATGTATAATCAGAATTTGAAAGGGGAAATATATTCAACAAGATTTTTAGGAATTAATCTCTATTAATCAATATAATTATCATAGAATAAAATTTGTTCAAATGGGGTTTAGAAATACGCTTCCTAGGAGTGTGGAATCCCATTTTCAATATGATCAAACTTCTTGATAAGGATGACTTCACCAGAGTCTGGGTCAATTTCCAGTATTGGTTAAGTTGCCAAACTTAACTCATAAACCAAATGGTGCCAATAGAAATCTGTCTTAAATGGCCAGATATTTTTTAGCTTAATATAGAGGGAAGGAATTCAGAGATTTCAGGAATTCTTAATCAGAATAGTTATATACAACTTGCCCATTTTCTTCTTGACCACATCCCAGAATAGACCCCTAATAACTCTCTCTTCCTCCTTGCTGTGAGATAGCAGATTGGCATATCTCCAATGAAACTGATGAGAAGTTGAATTATTAGCTATGACCACCTTAAAAGCATACAACTCTGACTTAGAAGTCTAAAATTTATATCATTTATTGTAAAAGCATCTCAATCTGTTGGTCATTTATAGCAACTGAGATAGTCATGTAATTCTCCAAGAATCTCATAAACTAAGATACTTGAAGATTTCTTTCTCCTATATTTTATGGATCTGACAACCAAAAGACAGGAGAAAAATGACTCGTTGTGATTAATGTATTTTGTGTAATGTTTGGTATCTCCACTAAAAGCAAGTTGCATATATGGATTCAGTCAGCACATGTGAATACTCTGTAAGGCATTCCTCCATTCCCAGTTTAACTACATGATGTCAGGATTTTCCATGTTGTCATTCTCTAACATAGATTGTATGGCTTCCATGCACATTTCCAAAGAAAAAAAGAAAATACGTTGCAATAACCTAGATATATAACCCCCTTAGGCTTCCCCAGTGGCTCAGTAGTAAAGAATCCGCCTGCAGTACAGGAGACGTGGGTTTGATCCCTGGGTCAGGAAGATTTCCTGGAGGAGGAAATGGCAACCTGCTGTAGTATTCTTGCCTGAAAAATCCCATGGACAGAGGACCCTGATGGGCTAGAGTCCATGGGGTCGCAAAGAGTCAGACATGACCGAGTGACTGAGCATGAGCATATAGCCTCCTTAGCCAATCCCGCTAACAACTTAATATTGTAATGGATATATATATATACACACATGATAAATATATCAGTGTTCTGCTGGTCAAGGTTTTGTCCTTTAAAAATTACATTACAGAAATCAGATATTGAGAGCTAATTTTATTTTTCTTTTTAAATTAAAAAAAAATGGAACACATGTCAGTTTGCATTCCTTTGTGTTGAAATATTCTTGAATGACATGATTTTACTTGTGACCCTAATAGGAATGAACATTTACTTTACTTCTGCCTTGTTTGGAAAATTGAAAGACTGGGAAGAAGAGAAACACTGGGGGTGGGGGGAGGGTGGATTGCTAAGATCATGACATGTTTTTCTCTGATTGAAATGTTCCCTATATTTTATCTCTAGGAGAATTAAAGTCCACATAAGTATGAGGTAGGTATCACTTGCTAAATGCTCTGAATAACATTATGCTCCTTACCCTTTATGGAAATGTATTCCAAGAGTCGATGTCTTCTTTGAAAGTACTGGAAGATTGAAAATGCATCTCTTTGACAGAGCCGGAGACATTACTGTCTGCTTAAATAAGCTGTCTGCTGCTTAAATTTCCAGATGCAAGAAAAAAGTGTCCTCTGGCAGCCCAGACTGAGTACGAGAATGCAGGAGGAAAACATGATAAGATAGGGAAAAACATGGAGAGAATTTTTTTAACTCAGAAATAAGCTTGTACACAGTGAGGAGCCTGTTTTACTCCACAGAAGAATCTAAAATTTGAATTTACATGAGAAGCGTTGGAACGTGATTCTCTACACTCTCGCCTTCTGATTGATTTCACTTTTAAAAGCTTAAGGCTTAAAACTAATTAAATTAAAAGCAAGCCAGAAAAAGAGAGAGAGAGATCAAATGCTTTGATATTGCACATCTAAGGATGCCGATCCGTCGCATTATTTTCTGGAGAAGGTTAATGGGAATAAAGCCCTTTGTTTCACTCCATTAGAGAATCCCACAACTGAAGGTCGATACAATTTGAATTTTTATGTTTGGAGATTATTTTAAAATAATTCAATTAGTGAAATATAGTAATTTTATATTGCCTCATTCAGTGCTTCCTAAAGCATATTTACCTTTGTTTTTCATTTAAACCAAAGAAGTTATGAAACAATTTCAGACTTTCAGATATGTGGAACCAAGAGTTACATATTATGGGAAAATATGTGTATCTCTTATTCCTAAAGAAATCTCAGTCTTCTCAGTGGGTAAAGGACTGTAATGTTTCTTTTCTTAAATAAGGCTTCTAATGGTCAAGGTCCCATAAATGAAATTATATAGTTCTTTTTTTTTTTTTTTTAATATCTCCACAATTTAGTAGAACTTGATAACAATTTAGAGCATTAAATTCTATTTGGAGTTCTATTCTTATAGAATTAACAAGACATTATGACATCATTCTAGGAACATAGTGTGATAGGATTCACACAATCAGGATAAATAAGAAAACCTGTTGAAATCCAAGTGTGAAGGATATGGTCACCATATTGAATAAGGACATGTTTGCTAACTGGAAGATTGTTTTTGATAATTGGAAGAAAACTTGTCTTCAGGCTAAGATCCTTTGAGGAAACATAGCTGATTTCTTTCCATTTCTCTTTCCTTCCTCCGGGTTAAAGAACACTAGGATAAATAAGTTCATAAAACTCAGAATGACTGGAAGAGAGAACTTGCTGGGGCACTCTACGAAATACTGAAAATGGTCTTTCTTTTTCTATTTGTCAAGTCAGTGATTTTCAGAGCCTGTCCTTTTGTATTTATGTTTTCAATACTTCATTGAGATTTAGCAAGGTGCTTAAAGCTGGGGCTGGGATGGAATGATTCTTGAGAATTTAAGCACCTCATACTCTCTGCAGTGGAGATTCGCATCCGCCCCCTTGTCTTCACAGAAAATCAGGGAGTTAGTGTATGATGTGTTAAGAACCACCCTTCACACAGCAGAGCGCCCTTGGCTTCCTGCCATGTCCTAAGGTTAAAAAAAGAGGGAGTGCCACGATTATTTACAGGACTGCTTTTCCTGTGGGAGATTGTGTTCTAGTTCACCTCAGCTCATTACTGATTCATGGGCTGCTACTTTGGCTAAATGATGATGGAGGAGCAATATTAGGTGAGAGGCTAACAAAACATTCTTCAGGCTTTTCCACCATCCCCCTCCTTGCAGAGTCTTTGCTGTCAACAAAACCCGGTCAGGAGAATGCCTCCCCTTCATCTCCTCCCTCCAGCCCCATGAGTACTTTTCACCTATTAAGGTTCACCTATAAAAGAACTGCATTCACAATTCTTGCACTTTACAAGGTGCTCCGCTCTTATGAAGCACCAGTCTATAAATTGTTCCACATATGTGCCTAGAGGTTTGTTCCTTTTTCTACTGCCCACTGGCAGTTGGCTTTGATTTAGTGGGGAGATATGGATCCCACCAACATTCCTAGCTCAAGTGGAATCTTTGACCCGATGACAAAAATATTTCACTTTTGAAGGCACTTTGGCTGCATCATTAGACCAGTTTGTAATTAGTTTATTGAAAGGTATTGAAATCATCATTTCTGAAAGTGGACTTAGAGTTATCTTGATAGGTAAGTGTTATTTATTGAGTCTTATCCCTTTAAAAGTAAAGGTGGATTTTTCCAAGAGAAATACTTTGAGGTTAATCCCAGCTGACTTCTGAGGTGTTATTTCTCTGAATAATAGGAGCATAGTTGTATTTACTTAAAAACTGTGTTTAGAGCCCAGAAGATAAGGGAGTTATTTGCATATATATTCTGTGGTACTCATATAGTAGATGATAGAGTAGGAATCACTGGTTTATGGAAACCAATAACAAGCAACCATTATGCCTGGTGTTAATATGCAAACCCAGACTTGAATATTCACTGGAAGGAGGGTTGCTGAAGCTGAAGCTCCAATACTTTGGCCACCTGATGTGAAGAAACCACTCATTGGAAAAGACCCTGATGCTGGGAAAGGAGATGGGGGTGGTAGAGGGTGAGATGGTTAGATAGCATCACTGACTTGACAGACATGAATCTGAGCAAACTCTGGGAGATAGTGGAGGACAGAGGAGCCTGGTGTGCTACTGTCCATGGGGGTCACAAAGAATCAGACATGACTTAGCGACTGAACAACGACAAACTCCAAACTTACTCAATAGAAGAAGAGCATTTTTCAGTTCCACCAACCCTAGACTAGTTTGGAACTTTAATTCGGTAGCACCAGTCCAACCTATTACATACTGATAGAAAGTTTAAAATATAGTTACAGACCTACATCTACAGCTGTGTCAACCCTTTATAACATTTGTGCCCAAGAATGATTTAATTAGCTTGTATGATCATTTCTCACTGCTAACACATGAGCTGGGGGAACATAGGTGACAAAGAGAGAAGGCTTACAATATCAAATTACTGCACACAAAAGCATCTTTTTTTCAGCATCACCTTGATTTATTTTCCTCGTCTTTTTTTTTCCTCCAATGGAAAAATAATTTCATCAAAAAACAAATATTTCTGCCAAAGTGAAATAATTTCATGCTATAATGCTTTCTCTTTTTTTAAAAAAAAGTCAACATTGAACTAGGACATGCTCTGACCACCCTCTCCTCATTTTGTTGACTACAATTTTTTAAAAATCCACTGGCAGAAAAAAAGATATTTTCCTCAAATAGGATGATCATATTTTATTGCTGCTTTGTTTAGTAGATGTTTTTCTCAATTGGGAAAAAAAAGTCTAGGTGAAAAAAATTACCTAACAAGAGAAGTAGTTTACATAGTCATAACATTTAAATTGCTGCCAAAAGAAAAAAATGTAAAAAAAAAATTTAATGTAAAATATCACATAACTTCAAAAACCTTACCTGTTTTCTATCACTTAACATGTACTATAAGCCAACTTTCTAAATAGGATTACAGTCCTCTATTATAAGTCCCTAGTGGTACTATGGTCTATTGATACATTTAAAAAAATGCTACTACAAAATTTTTTCTTTTCATTTTGTTTCTGCCTATTGTGTACTTAAGCTATAGATAATTTTTGAATAAAAAGCCTACGGTAGATATAAATGCAATAGTTAACTGATCCTGTTTGCTGATGTCCTTTTCATGGTCCACGGAAGGTAGTGGCTTTTAGTCCAGCATCTTCTCCTGTTTCTTGCCTTCCTTTTTCTTCTTCTTAGATTCTGCTGTGATTAAAATAAAAGAAAGAGAGGAAAACGTATCACGTTAGTAAGCTACGAGAGAGGGAGCCACTTTTCCTATAANGAGCATTTTTCAGTTCCACCAACCCTAGACTAGTTTGGAACTTTAATTCGGTAGCACCAGTCCAACCTATTACATACTGATAGAAAGTTTAAAATATAGTTACAGACCTACATCTACAGCTGTGTCAACCCTTTATAACATTTGTGCCCAAGAATGATTTAATTAGCTTGTATGATCATTTCTCACTGCTAACACATGAGCTGGGGGAACATAGGTGACAAAGAGAGAAGGCTTACAATATCAAATTACTGCACACAAAAGCATCTTTTTTTCAGCATCACCTTGATTTATTTTCCTCGTCTTTTTTTTTCCTCCAATGGAAAAATAATTTCATCAAAAAACAAATATTTCTGCCAAAGTGAAATAATTTCATGCTATAATGCTTTCTCTTTTTTTAAAAAAAAGTCAACATTGAACTAGGACATGCTCTGACCACCCTCTCCTCATTTTGTTGACTACAATTTTTTAAAAATCCACTGGCAGAAAAAAAGATATTTTCCTCAAATAGGATGATCATATTTTATTGCTGCTTTGTTTAGTAGATGTTTTTCTCAATTGGGAAAAAAAAGTCTAGGTGAAAAAAATTACCTAACAAGAGAAGTAGTTTACATAGTCATAACATTTAAATTGCTGCCAAAAGAAAAAAATGTAAAAAAAAAATTTAATGTAAAATATCACATAACTTCAAAAACCTTACCTGTTTTCTATCACTTAACATGTACTATAAGCCAACTTTCTAAATAGGATTACAGTCCTCTATTATAAGTCCCTAGTGGTACTATGGTCTATTGATACATTTAAAAAAATGCTACTACAAAATTTTTTCTTTTCATTTTGTTTCTGCCTATTGTGTACTTAAGCTATAGATAATTTTTGAATAAAAAGCCTACGGTAGATATAAATGCAATAGTTAACTGATCCTGTTTGCTGATGTCCTTTTCATGGTCCACGGAAGGTAGTGGCTTTTAGTCCAGCATCTTCTCCTGTTTCTTGCCTTCCTTTTTCTTCTTCTTAGATTCTGCTGTGATTAAAATAAAAGAAAGAGAGGAAAACGTATCACGTTAGTAAGCTACGAGAGAGGGAGCCACTTTTCCTATAAATGGCCAGGAGTGAAATGATTAAATGCATAGACAAAGTACGTGTGTGTGTGTGTGTGTGTGTGTGTGTGTGTGTGTGTGTGTGTGTGTGTGCGTGTGTGTGTGTGTGCATATCCACGTGCTTTTGCGAGAGAGTGCCTATGAGAATAGGCAGGAGTAATACAGCTTCCAGAAATATTTGTCTTTTGACCTAAAAATGCCTGGTTTCATACTGGTTGCCTCCATTTGACAAACAACATACCGTCTGGGGGTCTCACTTAGAAAACTGAAACACAGCCAGCCTCTCTGAGAGAATAGATAGGTCACTGCTCAATGGAGAGCTACCAGCGCTCTCCCACACCCTCACTTCCCACATTCCCTTTCCATGGGACAGGTGATAAGCTTTTTTTTTCCTGCCATCATTTTCTAAGTGCTTCTGCTCCTGAGTTATCCTCTCCTGATGTGGCTTCCATTTATACATTTGGCCATCTAGTCACATATGAAGGACCACCTCTGCATGTACCAAACATGGAGCTTTGACTCTACAGAGACTCCTAGCCTTGGTGAAGCAAGTAAGATGTACCAACCTGGGCTAAACCAGGTAAGGAAAACTATTAGCATTTAAACCAGAAGACTTCATCCTTTTCCATTCACTCATCTGTCATTTCCCTTTTCCTAAGCCTAGGAGAAAACAGTATGGAACAGGATATGTCAGCTTTGGCTCCAAAGATGAGAATGGTCAGCACCACCAGGCTAGCGAGTGAAAGGATATTGCTAAGTGTTTTTCAGATGTTAAATACTTTCCCCATTCAGTCCACACAGTGGCAGAAATGTATGGGTTAGGGGCTGGAACCAGACTGCTGGAGTTTAAATTCTGACTCTATCACTAAATTAATGTGAGACTCTGAGAAATTTGTATATCTGTGAATCAGATTCTTCACTTGTGAATGGGCGTATGAATAGTACCACTTCGTCGGGTTCATATCCAAATTCGACGAGTTGTATCAGATCCACTGAGAACAGAACATGGGACAATAACGTGGCAATAAAGGTTAGCAGTTATTATTAGTGTGATAATAGACTAAGAACAAGGGGGTGATTTCTCTATATGATTAATATTCTTTGTCATCACCAAACCATTTGCACTGAGGAGGTCACTGAATGTGTTGAGCAACAGAGGAATATCAGGACAAAAAAACAGTGGCCATAGGGACTTGTTCATGGGATCACAGGACATGTGCCCAAGAGGGTCAGAGGTTTATGATGAGAGGGGACACCCCAACCACAAATGGTGTACAAAACTCAGCTTATACTTAAGCAGAGCTTGAACGTTTTCCATTGTTATCCTTACCATCTCTTCAGATTAGTTCTGAAGTCCATTATATATTAGGCCTAGTAGTATTTCTGTACAAAGTAATTGTCCTAAACTTCCTTTATTCAAGCTTCAAGGGTGCAACATAGGCAGTTAGGTCAGGGTTGTGAAAATGTTGCTGAACTGCTACTCAAGAGTATTCATTTTGTTCACAAATATCCTCAGAATTTTCCCCTCTCCATACTGAAGTAACCCTCTTTTTACTCTCTCTGTTTCTATTTGTCATTAGAAATGTCTCCTTTTTGACCTATTATAGGTGAGATGATCAGAACTTCCAAGTTTAAAGATACCTCTAAGGTCAAATAAGGTTTTCTGTTCAGTTTCTGAACAAATAATATCTGACATTTAATAATCCCCAGTCTTTGGTTGGCATTTGAAGTAACAACTGTATATTAAGATGGTATCCTCAGGGAGTAATCTAGGATGACAGCTGAAATAGAACTCTGATTTCCCTCATCTCATTTTCTCCAAATCCCTTACTGGGGAAGCCTCAGTAATTTATAATCCTCTAGCCTCCAGGAGAGGATGTTTGGGGCAATAGTTTGCATGTTTTGGCTATCATGCCCCTATTTCAATATGTAAGTAAATGAATCCCACACTGATCAGGTGTTGGTAAAATTTTATTTCATAAAGCTTAAAGTTACTCTTGCCTGGAAAATCCTGTGGATGGAGGAGCCTGGTGGGCTCCAGTCCATGGGGTCGCTGAGGGTCGGACAAGACTGAGCGACTTCACTTTCACTTTTCACTTTTACGCATTGGAGAAGGAAATGGCAGCCCACTCCAGTGTTCTTGCCTGGAGAATCCCAGGGACGGGGGAGCCTGGTGTGCTGCCGTCTATGGGGTCGCACAGAGTTGGACACGACTGAAGTGACCTAGCAGCAGCAGCATTCTGAATATTGGAAACTATTTGATCTAAGTAATGTAGGCAACACTTTGGGAACTGGAATTTCTCCTCAGTTGTCCTTGGTAAAAGCAAGAGCACCTCTCTCTGTTACCTAAGCCTGACGTTTACTTTATATTCATCAATGAATAACCATGACTGGTTGTTAATACCATTAAATTGGTAATTAACAACAATTAAAAACCAAAAAATGAACCAATTGCCCATATAATCTGCATAATATCAATCAATATTTTTAATGCAACTGACAAATAAGTCACCATGGCATTCCTTTGACACACTACATGCCTTAAGTCCACTCTGGGTTCAATCTAAATAGATAAAATGAGGAGTCTTCAGTAAAAGGTAGTGGAAAGAAGAATTTGTATTTGTCAGACTCTGATGCTGGGAGGGACTGGGGGCAGGAGGAGAAGGGGACGACAGAGGATGAGATGGCTGGATGGCATCACTGACTCAATGACTGGATGGCATCAGAATCACTGGGCGTGATTCTGAGTGAACACCGAGAGTTGGTGATGGACGGGGAGGCCTGGTGTGCTGTGATTCATGGGGTTGCAAAGAGTCAGACACGACTGAGTGACTGAACTGAACTGAACTGAACTGATAGTCAATTTGTTGACTTCCCTGGTGGCTCAGATGGTAAAGCGTCTGCCTACAATGCAGGAAACCCGGGTTTGACTCCTGAGTCAGGAAGATCTCCTGGAGAAGGAAACGGCAACCCACTCCAACATTCTCACCTGGAAAGTCCCATGGACAGATAAGCCTCTTAGGCTGCAATCCATGGGGTTGAAAAGAGACTGAGCAACTTCACTTTTACTTTCATAGTCAATTTGATTTCTCACACTGTGACCTTTATGTATATTTAGTGAGCTTTGTCACTACTTCTCTGTATGGCCTCAAAAACTGATGAACATCCTCTCGAGCCTTACCCTGTCTGTGTTGTGCTGTGCTGTGGTTTTAGTCTTGTCCGACTCTTTGCGAACCTAGGGACTGTAGCCCACCAGGCTTCTCTGTCCATGGGATTCTCAGGCAAGAATACCGGAGTGGGTTACCATTCCCTCCTCCAGGGCATCCTCCCAACCCAGGGATCCAACCCATGTCTTTTAAGTTTCCTGCATTGGCAGGCAGGTTCTCTACCACTAGGGCCACCTAGTAAGCCCCAAAGATCATGGGTATGTGGCAGCTATTTTTACGGCTTCATCCCTATTTTTCTTGCTACCATCACAGATGCCTGTGACGTAAAAGACAGCAAACCAGTATGGAGGAAAAGTACGTCTGTGGTAGATTGAGCCTGAGGGGGGAGAGAATTTCTCCTCTCGGGGTTATTTCATTCTTTTTAAAAAGTACTATTTTCCAGTTTTAAAAGTAATACCTATTTATATAAAAATAAACATATGGTTAAAAAATTACCCATGGTTTCACAATATAGAGATAGCACTTTCAGCAACCAGTTCTATTTGTTTCCTTTCTATATGTAATATACTTTAAGACCATAATGAGAGTTGATAGACTACACTACACTAAACATTCTGTTATATTAGTTTCCATGCCATTGCATATACTTTGAAACGTGACCAAGTAGCATTTTTTTATGACATCTCTGCCTATTTTTCTTCTTTTGTTGGCCAGTCAGTGTGTTCCCCCATGTCCCCATTTTTTGTAATTATAAAGAATGAGGCAATGTGTGTTTTGCAGACAAGTCACTGTATGTTTAAACTTTGCCCTAGTGTACATTATTAACAGAGGATCTCCTGGATCAAAGAACAGAGGATTTTTAAAGCTCTAGGTATGTACTGGTGTATTTCTTTCTTGAAAGGAAGTGCATATTTAAATTTTTATCAACAACTTATATAAGGCTATCACAGGGATTCTCTAGTGCTCCAGTTATTACGAATCCATCTGCCAATACAGGGAACACAGGTTCGATCCCTGGTTAGTGAAGACTCCACATGCCATTGGGCAGCTAAGCCCCTGCTCCACAACTACTGAACCTGTGTGCCTAAAGCCCATGCTCTGCCACAAGCCACCACAATGAGAAGCCATACACTGCAATGAAGAGGAGCCCCCACTCGCTGCAACTAGAGAACGTCTGCTCAAAGCAATGAAGACCAGGCCCAGCAACAGATAAATAAATAAATACAAATTTTAAAAAAGAATCGATCACAGCAAACTCCTTCTCAAAAGGCAAATCATCAAGCAAGATCCATTCTCTCCTTTCCTCCCATCCACAGGTCCTTTTAGGAACAGGATTGCCATGTGGTTGGTACAGGTAAACACCCGCTCCCATTTCCATTATCAGGGACACCTAGAAGAAATAAGATTTAAGTGGGAATTGAAAGAAAGACATCATAGATTTTTTCCTGAAGACTTGAGAGGAGATGTCATTCTAAGAAACAGAATAGTTGAAAATTCTGGAATAAGGTAATCTCGTTTTCTTAGCAAAATGTCTTGGTTTGATTTCTTTTTTGCAGATGACCTATGGCATATATAGAAAATGAAAGAAAATTAAAAGATGAAATGATTTGAGAGGGGCTTGGATTTTAACTGGGTCAACATCTCTTTGCTACTATTTCAAATAAAATGGCTTTGGGTCATTACACTGATGGGAGGAACTGTTAATTAGAATAGAAAAATATGTTTACCTTCTAAAGAGGTAGAATTCCTATAAGAGGAAGCTATGAACTCTCAGAAATGGACACCAAAGCTTTAGAGGTCAAGAGTGCCCGTGGACAGGGACAGCGGGCGGTGTGTCACAGAGAATCCTAAATATAACCTGTGGAGATTCAGTCAATAAATTATGAAAACTGAGTGAAGGAAAAGGATCGAGTTACTGTCAAACAATAATATCACCATGTAAATAAGCCCCAAAGTCTGGATACAACCAACACCTTTGTAACGCTTCATGAACCTATTTGAAGGAACTCACCTGTGCTTAACAATCAGCTGCCTAGTCACCTGGAAATCTCTAATTCCTTCCCAGCTGTGTTTCTGAACTGATAACAAGGCTTGCTGAATTGTAAATGTACAGCTTGGTGATCCACCAGGGATCTAGGTACTAGCTGACTCAGCTTCTAGCCATGGCACCGTTCACTGAATTCCCCAATATTTCGGATTAAATGGGGTAGTGTCTATCAAGTGGAACAATACAGGAAGAAATATCTGTATATTTAATAATCAAAAGTATCATCTCTCAGTTTTTTATNTGCCGTCTATGGGGTCGCACAGAGTTGGACACGACTGAAGTGACCTAGCAGCAGCAGCATTCTGAATATTGGAAACTATTTGATCTAAGTAATGTAGGCAACACTTTGGGAACTGGAATTTCTCCTCAGTTGTCCTTGGTAAAAGCAAGAGCACCTCTCTCTGTTACCTAAGCCTGACGTTTACTTTATATTCATCAATGAATAACCATGACTGGTTGTTAATACCATTAAATTGGTAATTAACAATTAAAAACCAAAAAATGAACCAATTGCCCATATAATCTGCATAATATCAATCAATATTTTTAATGCAACTGACAAATAAGTCACCATGGCATTCCTTTGACACACTACATGCCTTAAGTCCACTCTGGGTTCAATCTAAATAGATAAAATGAGGAGTCTTCAGTAAAAGGTAGTGGAAAGAAGAATTTGTATTTGTCAGACTCTGATGCTGGGAGGGATTGGGGGCAGGAGGAGAAGGGGACGACAGAGGATGAGATGGCTGGATGGCATCACTGACTCAATGACTGGATGGCATCAGAATCACTGGGCGTGATTCTGAGTGAACACCGAGAGTTGGTGATGGACGGGGAGGCCTGGTGTGCTGTGATTCATGGGGTTGCAAAGAGTCAGACACGATTGAGTGACTGAACTGAACTGAACTGAACTGATAGTCAATTTGTTGACTTCCCTGGTGGCTCAGATGGTAAAGCGTCTGCCTACAATGCAGGAAACCCGGGTTTGACTCCTGAGTCAGGAAGATCTCCTGGAGAAGGAAACGGCAACCCACTCCAACATTCTCACCTGGAAAGTCCCATGGACAGATAAGCCTCTTAGGCTGCAATCCATGGGGTTGAAAAGAGACTGAGCAACTTCACTTTTACTTTCATAGTCAATTTGATTTCTCACACTGTGACCTTTATGTATATTTAGTGAGCTTTGTCACTACTTCTCTGTATGGCCTCAAAAACTGATGAACATCCTCTCGAGCCTTACCCTGTCTGTGTTGTGCTGTGCTGTGGTTTTAGTCTTGTCCGACTCTTTGCGAACCTAGGGACTGTAGCCCACCAGGCTTCTCTGTCCATGGGATTCTCAGGCAAGAATACCGGAGTGGGTTACCATTCCCTCCTCCAGGGCATCCTCCCAACCCAGGGATCCAACCCATGTCTTTTAAGTTTCCTGCATTGGCAGGCAGGTTCTCTACCACTAGGGCCACCTAGTAAGCCCCAAAGATCATGGGTATGTGGCAGCTATTTTTACGGCTTCATCCCTATTTTTCTTGCTACCATCACAGATGCCTGTGACGTAAAAGACAGTAAACCAGTATGGAGGAAAAGTACGTCTGTGGTAGATTTAGCCTGAGGGGGGAGAGAATTTCTCCTCTCGGGGTTATTTCATTCTTTTTAAAAAGTACTATTTTCCAGTTTTAAAAGTAATACCTATTTATATAAAAATAAACATATGGTTAAAAAATTACCCATGGTTTCACAATATAGAGATAGCACTTTCAGCAACCAGTTCTATTTGTTTCCTTTCTATATGTAATACACTTTAAGACCATAATGAGAGTTGATAGACTACACTACACTAAACATTCTGTTATATTAGTTTCCATGCCATTGCATATACTTTGAAACGTGACCAAGTAGCATTCTTTTATGACATCTCTGCCTATTTTTCTTCTTTTGTTGGCCAGTCAGTGTGTTCCCCCATGTCCCCATTTTTTGTAATTATAAAGAATGAGGCAATGTGTGTTTTGCAGACAAGTCACTGTATGTTTAAACTTTGCCCTAGTGTACATTATTAACAGAGGATCTCCTGGATCAAAGAACAGAGGATTTTTAAAGCTCTAGGTATGTACTGGTGTATTTCTTTCTTGAAAGGAAGTACAAATTTAAATTTTTATCCACAACTTATATAAGGCTATCACAGGGATTCTCCAGTGCTCCAGTTATTACGAATCCATCTGCCAATACAGGGAACACAGGTTCGATCCCTGGTTAGTGAAGACTCCACATGCCATTGGGCAGCTAAGCCCCTGCTCCACAACTACTGAACCTGTGTGCCTAAAGCCCATGCTCTGCCACAAGCCACCACAATGAGAAGCCATACACTGCAATGAAGAGGAGCCCCCACTCGCTGCAACTAGAGAACGTCTGCTCAAAGCAATGAAGACCAGGCCCGGCAACAGATAAATAAATAAATACAAATTTTAAAAAAGAATCGATCACAGCAAACTCCTTCTCAAAAGGCAAATCATCAAGCAAGATCCATTCTCTCCTTTCCACCCATCCACAGGTCCTTTTAGGAACAAGATTGCCATGTGGTTGGTACAGGTAAACACCCGCTCCCATTTCCATTATCAGGGACACCTAGAAGAAGTAAGATTGTAAGTGGGAATTGAAAGAAAGACATCACAGATTTTTTCCTGAAGACTTGAGATGTCATTCTAAGAAACAGAATAGTTGAAAATTCTGGAATAAGGTAATCTCGTTTTCTTAGCAAAANGGCCATATATTTGTGGGCTCAATAGCACCCAATTCTGATACCTGTGTTAGAGACTTGGTGTGTGCCTGTGTGTGTGTGTCTGGTTTGGCAGTCACTAGAGGCTGTCATTCTTGGCGATCCTGCTGGCCCTGTCTCCATTCCCTAGCTACCTTGAAGCACTCTGTAAGTCAGATAGAAAAGAGGATATACTGCAGTCCACGTGTCTCTGTCTCTCTAACACACAGAAACACACACAGAAAGACACACGCAGCCACAGATGGTGGAATGAATGTCTAGGCTCATTCTGTTCTGCAAAGCATCTGCTCCTTCCTCAGCCGACAGGCCCCTCTCAACACCTTACACTTCTTGACTGTGACCTCCCCACATAGAGTAACTGACCTCTTCTACATCAAAAGCAGAAAGAATACTTCTTTCTAGTATGATATTTAAATGTTTAAAATCTTATTTCTGCAATAGTGAGGGGGTAGGTAGAAAATTTACCTTATTATAAAATGTTATAAATTATATGGTAGCCTAAGTCAGAAATGAAATGTATTTTTATAAACAATAAGTAGTTCCCACTAAGTACATCATTATTTTTCTATTATCATATCTAATGTTTAATATTAAATGACTGGTGCTATTGGAAACCCAAATTATGATTTATGGAAAAGGGGAAAAGCTTGAACTCTAGAATATATAAAAACTCAGTAAGTACAGCTCCATGAATCATTTTTAATTCACTCATATTTTTTTGGTTCCTATATACATATGCATACGTATACATTTATGTATATACACATTATAAATATATATACATACACTATATATATGCATACATATATATAAATATATGTATGATGTATTAGAATCAGTTGTGATGGGCTGAATTATGTCCCCCTCAAAAATTCCTACTGAATTCCTCACCCCTTAGAGTGTGAACATACTTGGAGACAAAGTTGTTACAGAGGTAAATAGGTTAAAATGAGGTCATTAGAGTGGGCCCTACCCCAGTATGAGTGGTGTCCTTGCAGTAAGAGGAAATTTGGACACAGACAACCCCAGGAAGAGGAGAGCGATCTATGAGCTGAGGAAAGCAGTCTGGAACAGACTCTTCCCTCACAGCATTGAGAGGGAATCAATCCTGCTAAAACCTTGTGAAAAAATTAATTTCTGCTGTTTAAGCCACCCAGCCTGTGGTACTTTGTTATAGCAGTCAGAGTAAATGAAGGCGTCTGTGAACTAGATTATACCAGCCGTCCTTGTTGTATATCCTTCAGATAACCCTCATTAGTTGCAGAGGCGCAAAATATACCTGAGTTTATTGTTATTTTTTTAAATGCCCCCCAGATTCTAATTAACATCATTTGAATATGTGACTTTGGTACAGTACACTGTAGGACTGTATGCGCATGTGTGGTTTCACAGCTGCTCCAGGCATTAATCCATCACCGGTCTCCATGCCTGTCCTCCAGATTTAGAGCAGGTGAGCTGTGTTTCAACAACACTCAATTCCACCCTGCCTCCACGCACCCAATGCTCTGTCTACAGCAGCAGCAAGTAGGTCTGAAGAGACTCCCTTCAACTTCTCTACATGTTTTTAAACAGCAGTCTTCATAGCAGCTTAATTTATTACTCGGCTGCATGTCAGCAAAGGTCTGAAAGTAAAGCTTTTCTGTTTTCTGTAGAATGAAAATCATCCCTGGAATTATTTTCACCTTGCAAGAGCGAGTGCCAAGAATGTGTGAGCCTGTGGTAAACAGCTCTGGGCCTTGCCCTCTGTGTGCCCTAGCAGCAGGACACTGGGAAATTGTTTACCTGCTTCTTGCTCTTTGGATTTCTGATGAGCTTTTCTATAAATACTCCATTTTCCTCTAGAAAAAAAATCTTTCTTTCCCCCTGCCTCTTTGAGCTGAGCAACAGCCAGCCTGCTTTGATTTCCCTGTAGCTTGCTGAAGGCTGTGCAATGCGGCAGAGCTGGCTGGAGTCACCAGGAACAGACAGAGCTTCTCTACAGCAGTACTTGTTACCAGGGCACCAGTGCCTTGGATCCTGGGGAAGCAAGAGTATCTCAGAGTGGAGAGAGGGTAGCCCCAAATCCAGCCCTGGGTGGAGCACTGGAGGCCACCGAGTGTAATGGGGTACCTGGCACTGCTGTGTCTTTCTCTGGAGGAAGTCAGCCCCTTTACAGGACCCCCATTTGAGAAAAGTGGCACTGGAGCTATCATGCACTCCCATGCGGTTATTATGCAAAGAAAGATGAGTCAGAAGTATCTGAGGCAGCTCAATCGCAAACGACCCCAAACATACTTACACTAATGTTTTAGAGTTCAGTTCAGTCACTCAGTTGTGTCCAACTCTTTGCAACCCTCTGGACTGCAGCACACCAGGCCTCCCTGTCCATCACCAACCAGCTCCCGGAATTCACTCAAACTCATGTCCATGGAGTCGGTGATCCCATCCAACCATCTCATCCTCTGTTGTCCCCTTCTCCTCCCACCTTCAATTTTTCCCAGTATCAGGGTCTTTTCAAATGAGTCAGTTCTTCTCATCAGGTGGCCGAAATATTGGAGTTTCAGCTTCAGCATCAGTCCTTCCAATGAACAGTCAGGACTGATCTCCTTTAGGATGAGCTGGCTGGATCTCCTTGCAGTCTGAGGGACTCTCAAGAGTCTTCTCCAACATCACAGTTCAAAAGCATCAATTCTTCAGTGCTCAGCTTCATTTATAGTCCAACTTTCACATCCACACATAACTACTGGAAAAACCATAGCTTTGACTAGATGGACCTCTGTTGGCAATGTAATGTCTCTGCTTTTTAATATGCTGTCTCAGTTCAGTTCAGTCACTCAGTCATGTCCGACTCTTTGCGACCCCATGAATTGCAGCACACCAGGCCTCCCTGTCCATCAGCAATTCCTGGAATTTACTCAAACTTATGTCCGTCAAGTTGGTGACGCATCCAGCCATCTCATCCTCTGTCGTCCCCTTCTCCTCCTGACGCCAATCCCTCCCACCATCAGGGTCTTTTCCAAGGAGTCAACTTTTCAAATGAGGTGGCCAAAGTATTGGAGTTTCAGCTTTAGCCTCAATCCTTCCAATGAACACCCAGGACTGATCTCCTTTAGAATGGACTGGTAGCATTTCCATGGAGTCAAAGGGACTCTCAAGAGTCTTCTTCAACACCACAGTTCAAAAGCATCAATTCTTTGGCGTTCAGATTTCTTCACAGTCCAACTCTCACATCCATACACGACCACTGGAGAAACCATACCCTTGACTAGAGGGACCTTTGTTGGCAAAGTTATGTCTCTGGTTTTTAATATGCTATCTAGGTTGGTCATAACTTTCCTTCCAAGGAGTAAGCGTCTTTTAATTTCATGGCTGCAGTCACCATCTGCAGTGATTTTGGAGCCCCCCAAAATAAAGTCTGACACTGTTTCCACTGTTTCCCTATCTATTTCCCATGAAATGATGGGACTAGATGCCACGATCTTAGTTTTCTGAATGTTGAGCTTTAAGCCAACTTTTTCACTCTCCTCTTTCAGTTTCAGCATCAGTCCTTNTCACCATCTGCAGTGATTTTGGAGCCCCCCAAAATAAAGTATGTCACTGTTTCCACTGTTTCCCCATTTGTTTGCCATGAAGTGATGGGATCAGATGCCACGATCTTCATTTTCTGAATGCTGAGTTTTAAGCCAACTTTTTCACTTTTCGCTTTCACTTTCATCAAGAGGCTCTTTAGTTCTTTTGCGCTTTCTGCCATAAGGGTGGACAAAAACCTAAACTATTCAGTTATTTTAGAATACCTAAAGAGATCCCATAGGAAGCAACTGAGGAAGAATTGGTATAATAGAGAAGAACTCTGGACACAGACTCTCTTGACTTCAAGCCTGGCCCCTCACTGGCTAGTGACCTTGTGCAAGTTGCAACCTTAGTGTCCTGATTTGTAAAATGCAAACCAAACTCCTTGGGGCTGCAGTGGGGACCAAGTGAGGCAGTGCGTGCTAAGGGCTCAGTATTATCATGCCTTTCCGGGTTTCCCAGGTGGTTCAGTGGTAAAAAATCTGCCTGCAAAGCAGGAGACATAAGAGATGCGGGTTCGATCCCTGGGTTGGGAAGATCCCTTGGAGGAGGACATGGCAACCCACTCCAGTATTCGTGCCTGGAGAATCCCATGGACAGAGGAGCCTGGCGGGCTGCAGTCCATAGGTTCACAGAGTCGGACACGACTGCAGCGACTGACCACACACAGGCATAGTGCCTTTCCCATCGTACTCAGTAAATAGCAACTACTCTTGTTATGCTTGGAAATGCTGCTGGTAATAGCTGCAACCTAAAACATGAAGCTGAAATTCTCAGTCCAGAAGTTAGAAAGGACTTGTGGCTGATTCATGTCAATGTATGGCAAAATGAATANTTCTCCAGGACCTAGGGGCAACACAGAACAATTGAAAAGGCAGTGGGTCTTCCAAGTCATCTAACTTTACATTTGAATCCTGGTTTCAAAACTTACAAGCTGTGAAACCTCAGGCAAGTTGCTTAAACTCTTACCCTGTGTTTTCTCATATAAAAGTAAGATAAACAAAATGCACTACAAAGTGTTGTTTGATGCTTGAATTAAATGATGAGGAGTACCTATGACAGTACTTGAGTCAAAATTAATGGGTCCTCTTCCTCCCTCTTTTTTATGTGTTTTATAAGCTAAAACACAAGAGAGCATTGATGACTTACTCCTTCCTGAATAAAGGAAGAAACTAATTTATAATTATATAGTTTTGAGAAAAATTTCTTTAAATCACTTCTTTACTCCAGCTTCCACCACTCTTTGGTGGATCTGGTTTACAAAACATTTTTTTCCTTTTATTAATAGCATTTATTTTATAAATATTTATTCATCACTTACAGTGTGCTGTTCCGTGTTCTAAGCAAAAGGGATACAGTGGAGAATAAAATAGACTGAGTCCCTATCCTCCTGGAACTTATATTCTGGGAAATGTCTTTCAAAACAGTTTTGGAAATAATGTTCTAAAAACTATCTTCTTCCATCTGGGCATCATCCCCCACATCACTGTTGGACTTAACAAAGCTCATGTGTGAGCGCTAAGTCGCTTCAGTTGTGTCCAACTCTTCGTGACCCCGTGGACTATAGCTCGCCAGGCTTCTCTGCCTATGGGGATTCTCCAGGCAAGAATACTGGAGTGGATTGCCATGCCCTCCTCCAGGGGATCTTCCTGAACCAGGGATCAAACCTGTGTTTCCTGTGGCTCCTGCACTGCAGGCAGATTCTTTACCGCTGAGCCACCTTTAGAAAACTCATCTTCTCTTATTTCAAAGGAAAATATACTCATGGAGGTTACCTAATATGCACATGAGATTAAGTAAGAAATCTACAGCGTATGAAAGAGAACATGAATTTAGAGTCAGCCAAGTGTGGACTCTTGTCATTTATTAGAGATGTAACCCTTGGCAAATAAAGTAACCAGCGTTCTTCAGTATCCTGCATATCAAAATCTACTTACAAGAATATATGGAATTTTATGAAATAATATATGTAAAACACCTGGAGCAAGCTGTGAGAGTAGAAACAGAACAATACTAATCATAATAGAGATTCTGTCTCATTATGACTTGTTTCTCCATTGATCAGAAATAAATGAGCTATCTTAAGGGTAGAAATTGACACAGAGAAAGCTGGAACATCCATTCACAGTTATTTGAAAAAAAAAAAGGTATAAAAATATATACAACCCACACATGCCACCTGTTACATTTTTACTTAAGCCATGAAAAATATGTTATGGAAAGTGTGTGTGAATCCCATTAAGAAAATCTTCTATCTGACAGTCTCCCTAGCTCAACTCATATGATAAGATTTTCAAAACTACTGACACTGATTTAGCTGGTCTGGGTTATACCTGGGCACTGGGATCTTTATAAGTTCCAATAGAAAATTGTGTGTGCAGACCAAGCTGAGAACCTGGTGTGCAAACTATATTCATAGAACCCTCTGTTGTTGGGAGGGAAAAGATTTAGCAAAGGTATGTTATGTACCAAAACATAAGTTTTAGCAAAAGTATGTTATGTACCAAAAGATTAAATCTTAATGACCAGATACATAACTGGCACTGTTGTGAAATACAGAACTCAGTTCAGGTAAGTCCATTTTCAATTAATTATATACTTTAATTTTGGACATAAAAAATTAAGTAAAAAAATTTTGACATAAAACAACAGACTGCTTATCTACTTGAAATATTGTTACCTCTATTTTTCAAGCTGAACCAAACTTTTAACCTTCATTATGTATCCCTAAATGGGAAATGTATAAAAGGGAACTATTCACCAGTCCAATTAAAATGAAGCCTCATTTAATATATTTATCAAATATCCTGAGAAGTCTTTCTTAATCATGTTCCTACTTTGTCTGACTCATTCCAAACTTTTTGACATTTTACATGTTCACCCAGCCCCACCACCATCCACCACCTTTCTAATCAAAATCCCTTTTTTTTTAATCCTCACCCCCTCAAACTGCAGTTTCTCTCACCAAAGGAGAGAACAAGATGGCATGGAAGCTTGTGTGTGTGTGCCTTCCTATCCATGGTCCCTGTGAATTTTACTCTCAATTTTGGCTGGTACTGAAATCTCCTAAAAACCATTTTAATTTTTCAAAACTACTGACGCTGATTTAGTTGGTCTGGGTTATACCCGGGCACTGGGATCTTTATAAGTTCCCACAGAAAATTGTGTGTGCAGCCCAGGCTGAGAACCAGTAGATTGGAACATGGAGACATCTTTAATCCCTTTTCTTTGCCACTCTATATTTATGCTGAAGATTTTGGTTCTCTGACTGGATTAAAAATCAACTAATTTGAAAACTGCATCTCTTAGTTCTTCCAGTCTGTAGACTCTCTCACTGAATAGACGAGGTGTGGGATTTTCATTAGACTTCTGTGCCATTGTTTCCAGAAGAGTGATACTTGTACAGTTGGCAGACAAACTCAGTGCATTGACCCTAGCCCCACGTTATGCCTTTCAAATACACACTGCAACCAGCAGAGGTTTCCATGACCTGAAGAGAGCGGCCTGAATCCCAGATATGCACCTGCAGGTCCAGCCTGCATCTGACCATCCTGAGACTGGAGGTAACCATTTTAAGAACCACTCCATCAGACTAAAGAGCGAGGCCTATGAAAGGGGTCCTTCCTGCCCATCAGCAAGCCAGTCAATCCTCCTCAGTTTCTGGGGATACTTTTTCTGATTTTAATTTATTATGGACTTTTAATGTTCATTTTCCTGAATTTTTCCTTATAATTAATCTAGCCAATATGAATTTCCATATCCATTTTAGAGTCCATTTAAATAAGCCAAGGCCAAGGAGCTATTTTAAGATAGAGTTCACTGAGGCCCATCATATTCATTTGCTAGGGCTACCATATGCCAGATCACAGAGTGCATGGCTTAACAACAGGACTTTCTCTTCTCACAGTTCTTGAGGCCAGAAATGCAAGATCATGGTGTCAGCAAAGACGATTTCTTCTGAGGTCTCACTCATCGGCTTGTAGATGGCTGTCTTCTCCCTATGTCTTCACCTTGTCTTTCTTGCGTGTCTGTCTGTGCCCTAATCTCCTTACATACTGCTGCTGCTGCTGCTAAGTCGCTTCAGTCGTGTCCGATGCTGTGCAACCCCAGAGACAGCAGCCCACCAGGCTCCCCCATCCCTGGGATTCTCCAGGCAAGAACACTGGAGTGGGTTGCCATTTCCTTCTCCAGTGCGTGAAAGTGAAAAGTGAAAGTGAAGTCACTCAGTCATGTCTGACTCCTAGCGACTCCATGGACTGCAGCCCACCAGGCTCCTCCGTCCATGGGATTTTCCAGGCAAGAGCACTACAGTGGGGTGCCATTGCCTTTTCCCCTTATATACTAGTCATATTGGATTAGGACCCATCCTTATGACTTCATTTAACTTTAATTACTTCTTTAAAGATGCCATCTCCAGACACAGTCACATTTGGAGAGACTGAGGGTTAAGACTTCAATATTTTAATTTGGCGGGATATAACTCATCCATACAACCATGAAATAGATTTTAATACCTTCTTGTCTCCCCTCAGCTGGGATTCTATTGTATGAAACCATGGCCATGATATTTAGTTTGGTTTACTTTCTCTAGCATGGAAGCTGACTTTCTGAGAATGAATAGAAAGATAGCTCTACATAATTTTGGAATTCCACAATAAGCTAATCTAACTAAAAAAAAAAAATTAGAAATACAGAACTTACCAAGTTAAGTAGTAGAAAAAGGAAAAATATAAAATAATGTAACTCATTTCATGAGAACTATATACATTGATTATCTAGGAGTGCTGATTTTGAATTTTCAGCCTTTTGATCTTCCTAAGTGTGTTCATACTTGTCAGGATGTGGTCCTGATTTAGGGCTGAGATTGTAAGTCACCACTGTTGTTGCCATTGCTGTTTTAATCACTAAGTCTTATCTGACTCTTTGGCAAAGCTGTGGACTGTAGCCCACCAGGCTCCTCTGTCTAAAGGATTTCCCAGGCAAGACTACTGGAGTGGGTAGCCATTTCCCTCTCCAGGGGATCTTCCCGACCCAGGGATCAAGCCTGTATCTCCTTTATCACTGAGAAACCAGGGAAGCCAAGTAAATCACCATATAGCTGTCTTAATTTGCCTGTCAGGCTAAGTTGTTTGTTTCTGCAAGGGGACTATTCCTCTACCCTCATCAGTGCAGAGGACTTCAATCTGAACTCATCAGTTGCCTGCTGCTGTAAAGTACTTGTGTGGTGCTCAGTGTATGGACTTTTTCCAATCCCTTTCTTAAGGTGATTCACCCAAGATTTCCTTGTGGAAAATTTGCACATCTGAAGATCCTGCCTGAGCCCCTCAGTCCATTCAGATTAAAATTATGGTTCAAAGACAGGAACCTACCTTGAGGTTTGGACTTGGTCAGCTTGCCACAGGGCTTGGAGATGGTGACTGTCTTCTGGCAGTCAGCGTTGTGGAGGGCTCGCTTCAGGCTCCCAGTTCGGGTCTTCAGAGCCGTGTTCAGATCACATTCTCCCCAGGCCTGGAACTGGTATTTGCACTCCGCTGGAGGCAGGGTAGGACCAAACAGAAATCTCTGAGTTCCTCTTGGAATACCATGACAACAGACACTTTTGCTTTCGATTTTCTGTAGTGAGGCAATTGTTGGTTCACACGCAGTTGTGAAAAATAATACAGTGAGATCCCATATACTCTACCTCCAGTTTCCCTCTGTGGTGATATCCTGCATAGCTACAGTGCCACCAGGAACTTGGCATGGACACAGTCCAGAGAATTTATTTATTCATTGGAGAAAGAAATGGCAACCCACTCCAGTATTCTTGCCTGGAGAATCCCATGGACAAAGGAGCCTGGTGGGCTGCCGTCCATTGGGTTGCAAAGAGTCGGACACGACTAAGCGACTAAAACACACACAATTTCACATGCTCTCATTTGTGTTTATGGTATGTGGACACTGAATTCTGGGTGACTTTATCACATGTATAGATAAGAGTGAACACCCTCATCAATAACATTCAAACAACTTCTAACACAAAGGTCCCTTGGGTGATCCTTTTATTGTCATAGCTTAGCATCCTTCTTCCTTTCCTGCCTCCTTGCTGTGCTGTGCTTTTCTTAGTCACTCAGTCATGTCTGACTTTTTGCAACCCCATGGACTAGTCCGCTAGGCTCCTCTGTCCATGAGGATTCTCCAGGAAAGAATGCTGGGGTGGGTAGCCCATCCCTTGGCCAGGGGATCTTCCCGACCCAGGAATCGAACCGGGGTCTCCTGCATTGCAGGTGGATTCTTTACCAGCTGAGCTACCAGGGAAGCCCTTCCTACCTCCTGAACACTTAGTAATTACTAATCTGTTCTTTGCCTCTATAACTGTGTCATTTTAAGAATGCTATATAAATGGAATCATACAGTATGTAATGTTTTGAGACTGGCTTTTTCACTCGGCAAAATTTCCTGGAGGTCCATCCAACTGTATGAATCAATAGTCTGTTCCTTCCATTGCCGAGGAGGACTCCGTGGTAGGCATGTACCCAGTTTGTTTAACCATTCACCAGCTGAAGGATATCTGGGTTGTTTCCAGCTTTTGGCTATAACAACTCAATCTGCTATACAAATTCATGTATAAATTTTTATAGGAACATAAGTTTCCATTTCTCTAGGATAAATGCCTAAGAGTGAAATCACTGCATTGTATAGTAAACACAAGTTTCATTTTGTGAAAAACTGCCATGCTCTTTTCCAGCGTGGCTCTCTGTTCTGTGTTCCCATCACCGATGTGTGCGTGATCTGGTTTCTCCTGTATCCTTGCTAGTGTTTGATGTTATTTCTGACTTTAGCCACTCTTACAGGTGTGTAGTATATGGTGGTGCCTCATTGGTGTTCATTTTTATTTTCATCATGGAAGAAAGATGCTGAACATCTTTTCACATGTTTGTTTGCCACCTATGTATCCTCTTTAGTAAAATGATTGTTTATATCTTTTGCCCAATTTCTTATTGGATTGCTAGTTTTGAGAGCTCTTTATATATTCTAGACAGTTATATATATAAGACCTTTAAAACACATTTTTAAGACATTTTATGTAGAGATCTTTAGAGTAATTATACACAATTTAAGATCAAATGTATCTGAATTTCACCATGACTTTATAGAATTTACCTCCACTTATATAAAGTTATAACCCCAAAGGTTATAGAGAATGAAAAAGATGTATTGTATGTATTCATTACCCTTCTCCACTGTCCAGTAGGCCAAAACATTTCTGTAAACCAGTGAGAATACTTGGGGCATTGTGTCCCACTATGGCAAGAAAGACAAGTCTAGAATGTGGGAAAAAAAACAACAACAGGCGATTTTGGTGTTCAACGGTGGGTTTAGGGTCGAAAGTGTTGAAAGATTCCTTCTCAGATTGGGAGACGAGGTCAACATGAAACTGGCAATAGTCACTGAGCTAAAATCTGTGAACAGTGGCTCAGAGCTGTCCATCTGGGTTTGGTGAGTAAAGAGCTATGAACCAGTGTGGCAAGTGGGGAGGGAGCAAGAGAGAGAGAGAGAAGGCCCAGAAGTAACAGAGAGAGAGAGAGAGAGAGATCTGGAGAAAGAGGAGACTAAATGAGAAAAGAGGAAGGGAAGGTAAAAGGATCTAGAAATAGAAGGAAAGAACACACTGTTAAGAGGGACCGAGGGCCTATTTTCTGTCCCTGTTGCTAAGGCAGCGGTCTAATCAGGGACTACTTTGACCCTCTGCCCCGCCCGGAAAGGAAACGTGCAGCAACATCTAGATACTTGCAGCTGTCATAGTTGCTGAGGTGGGGAGTGCTACCAGAAACTAGTAGGTAAAAGTCAGGAATGCAGCTAAATATCCTATGCACAGAGCCGCCCTCCCTCCAGGACAAGAAAACTGTCTGGTTCCAGATTCTAGCAGTACACAAAACAAGGGACCCGAGGTTGGGTGAGATGCCAGGTTATCTTGTATTTGATAAAATAAACTTGTTAAAATAGAGTCAATCTCAAAAAGATACCCGGTGAAAGGATGCAAGAATTATCTCAGGGTGGAAGATTAAATCAATAGGACAGGAAGGGTGGGACTCACCTCCAAATTGCTTTTTCCAGTTGCAGGGGATCTTACATCTCTGGGTCTTCATGGTTTGTTTACACTCAGCTCCAGTACGGGTGCCCTCACGGGTGCCCAGCCCACAGTCCCCGCTGGTGGGTACACACACACTCCATTGCCATTCTCCACAGTCAGACTTCTTCACCTTCTTTTCTGAAAGGGAAGAAGGAAAAATTATCAACACCCAGAAAACTCTTTAACTCCTGGATAAAACCAAGTTCATCCCTGAGCTCCTTAGTTGCATGGTCTGTGAGTTTACCTCTCTCTTCAGTGTCTAGGAAAGGGCAGGAACTCGGTGTTAGCTGAATGAACGATTGAATCAACCAATGACCAGGAGAAGTCAGAAAGAAAACTAGGGAGCTAGAATTAATGTTGATTTAATTCTTACTATGTGCCAGGGACTGTGCTAAGTGGTTTACTGACACCTCCTTTTGGAAGCAAATGTTGCTGAAAAAGAGAAGATGATCAAAGTCAAGTTAAATCTAAAAAATAGGAAAATAGTCTATGAAAATTAATGCTTGTCAGATTAGTCAATCCAATGTATGTCAATGCTTCTTTCTCTGTTTTATAGATGGAGTGGTGGTTGTGGTTTAGTCACTAAGTTGTGTCTGACTCTTTCGCCCCCACAGGCTGTAGCCTGCCAGGATCCGGTCTATGGGATTCTCCAGGCAAGAATACTGGAGTGGGTTGTTATTTCCTTCTCCAAGGGATCTTCCCGACCCAGGGATCAAAACCAGGTCTCCTGTATTGCAGGCAGATTCTTTACCAACTGAGCTACAAGGGAAGCCCATGGATGGAGTAACATAAACTAAACGTGGTAGATCACAGATGTAACAGACTCTCAGCTCCACAGCCAACTTACAACATTGCAAGTGACATAGAAAAGGTGCTTTATTCCTGCTAAGATTCAGTTTCCTCCTTTGTTCATGAGATAAAGCAAAATTTGCTTCCAGGACTCTTTTTGAAGAAGAGTATCAACTTAAATTAAACATGTGATTGCCAATCAATTCTCTGAATGATGTAGCTGAATAGTTAATGGCCACCATCTGTATTTCAGGACTTAGAGTGGGGGGATGGGATAAGAGGGGATTCACTTAGGTGTTCCTCTAAATACTTGAAAGAAAGGAAAGCGGGAAGAAAGGGAAAGAAAGAAAACAGAGAGGGAAGGAAGAAGAAAAGACAAAAAAGCAAGCAGCTGGATTAGACAGACATTAATCAGTGAAGACTTTTGTTCACAACCATATTGCTCACCTGGTTTCTCTTTCTTTCCTGCTTCAGCGGTGTCCACAGCTGCCAAGATGAAAATAAATGCCAAGAAGGCAGCTGCAAATTTTCGACGTTGCTGCAGGTACTGTGGAGTCTGCATTCTAAGAAGAAACAGAGAAATACAGAAGGTGGTGTCAACCTAAGTCAAAGAAAGCTCGCTGAACTCCTTGATGAAGGACTCCAGTTTCCGTTTCTGAAATATCAGATTTTAGGAAGATTTATATCAATTATATGGAGCAGAGTTCAATCTTTTCTCCAAGAGCCACTGAAGTAAGTGCTCTTCTGCAATCAGTCATGTATTCATTGACAAAATACAACAGTCCTTCACATAAGACTCCACACACAACCATATGCTAAGTCTGACTCAAGAGCAATGGAAGCAAAAGAATTTTGATGGCAGGCATTGGAACAGACTCCTACGGTAAGTCCTACCGATAGTGACACTTGGTAATGGCTCCTGAAGATTCCCAAAAACAACCATGATGTTTTCGTCCATGCGTAGAATGTGAGTGGACACAATGACTAGATTAGCTGTGCAAGTATATGTTTGCTGTGATCTTCAGATGCATCCGTAATGATCAATACCTCTCATTTTGTTTTATCATTTCCATGATCACGATTGTCTTATCATCATAGCTGTATTATTCATTGGTCCACTGAAAAGTGAAGCCCAAAACAGAAGTACAGCTAACACACCTTCAATATACAGCAAAAACACTTCTAAACTCAAATGTACTGAAAATGTACTGTAAAGGGTTTACATTTACTCATAATTTGAAATCTCCACATTTGATATCAATAAAAAAAAAACTCCCAGGATAACATTAGCAAGACTCCCCTAGAACTTGAAGTCACTGTGACAGCATCGTGTCAACATGATCGCCTTGCCAAGCATACTGGGGAAGGCGCCAGGACAAGGGCCAGGACAGCCCACTTCTTGAAGCTATACCAAGTCATTGGCTGCAGCAACTTACCTGGTAGTCACTGATCAACATCTAGTATGTTCCTGATATTTTATGCTTCATATAAAAATGATAGTAATGGCACTGGCTCATTAACTCAGAATTTTTCTTCCAGAAATGTAGACTGTTCACATGATTTTACATTCTCATGAATGTAAACAATAAAATCTCACATATTGTTCTGTAATTTCCTTTCCTCATTCAAGCCTATCTATAAAATGATATCCTTGTCAGTGAATTTTTCTCCCTTTCTGTAACACTGGAAATGCCCATTTTACTGGTTTTAATTGATGACTTTGGATTCCATTGTATGGATGAATATTTCATATTCATCAGTTAAAGTTAATATTTTGGTCATTTGGTCCTTTCCTTGAATCATAAGTCCTAATTAGCAACTCAGCATCTCCGTCACTTTCTAAAATCTAAAATTACATGCTTTTACTTTCTTTAAATGTAATTTTTTTTTTTTTTTTTTTTAGAAAGTGAAGAAGACCTGAAGAGCCTCTTGATAAAAGTGAAAGAAGAGAGTGAAAAAGTTGACATAAAGCTCAAGATTCAGAAAATGAAGAACATGGCATCCGGCCCCATCACTTCATAGCAAATAGATGGGGGAACAGTGGAAACAGTGGCAGACTTTATTTTGGGGGGCTCCAAAATCACTGTAGATGGTGACTGCAGCCATGAAATTAAAAGGCGCTTACTCTTTGGAAGAAAAGTTATGACCAACCTAGATAGCATATTAAAAAGCAGAGATATCACTTTGCCAACAAATGTCCATCTAGTCAAGGCTATGGCTTTTCCAGTAATTATGTATGGATGTGAGAGTTGGACTATAAGTGAAGCTGAGTGACAAAGAATTGATGCTTTTGAACTGTGGTGTTGGAGAAGAGTCCCTTGGACTGCAAGGATATCCAACCAGTCAATCCTAAAGGAAGTCAGTCCTGAATATTCATTGGAAGGACTGATGTTGAAGCTGAAACTCAAATACTTAGGCCACCTGATGTGAAGAGCTAGCTCACTGGAAAAGACCCTGATGCTGGGAAAGATTGAAAGCAGGAGGAGAAGGCAGCGGCAGAGGATGAGATGGTTGGATGGCATCACTGACTCAATGGACATGAGTTTGAATAAACTCCAGGAGTTTATGCACAGGGAGGCCTGATGTGCTTCAGTCCAAAGGGTCGCAAAGAGTAGGACATGACTGAACGACTGAACTGAACTGAATTGAATGTAAATTTTTATAATTATACTTCACTGATGATCAAACAGACAAGCTGTTACTGATTATGAAACTTGTCCTATGACTTTCATTGGACATGAATTGTCTGAGAAGTGAGTCTAGACATGTTGGTTGGCAAGTCCTCTCAGAGCTGAATACCCTGGTGCATCTACACAATACATTTAATACATGTCCACATAGCACCTATAATTATGAGATGTAACATGAACCTAAGTGAAGGTCTTCTGGTGTTTTCTCCAAAGGCAGTCCAAGAACATACTCTCAGTGACTAACCACTTCGGAGGCAGAAACTTCTCATTTGAGTCTTCTTAGAGGGTAAGTTAACTTTGTATTTCTTTCTATGTTGTGATACACCTTTTTGTTTCATAATGACCTATAAATATTTGAAATTAGATTGTGAATTAGATTATTGTGTTGCTGTTGCTCACTCTCTAAGTTGTAGCCTACTCTTTGTGACCCCATAGTCTGCAGTGTACCCGGCTTTGCTGGCCTTCATTATCTCCCGGAGTTTGCTCAAACTCATGTCCTTTGAGTCAGTGATGCCATCCAACCATCTCATCCTCTGCTGCCCCCTTCTCCTCCTGCCTTCATTCTTTCCCAGCATCAAGGTGTTTTCCAATGAGTTGGCCCTTCACATCAAGTGGCCAAATTACTGGAGCTTCAGCTTCAGCATCAGTCCTTCCAATGAATATTCAGGGTTGATTTCCTTTAGAATTGACTGATTTGATCTCCTTGCAGTCCAAGGGACTCTCAAGAGTCTTCTCCAGCATCCCAATTCAAAAACATCAATTCTTCGGCACTCAGCCTTCTTTATAGTCCAGCTTTCACATCCATACATGATACTGGAAAAACCACAGCTTTGACTATATGGACCTTTGTTGGCAAACTGATGTCTCTGCTTTTTAATGTGCTGCCTAGGTTTGTCATAGCTTTTCTTTCAAGGAGCAAGTGTCATTTAATTTGATGGGTGCAGTCACCCTCTGCAGTAATTTTGGAGCCTCCAAAAATAAAATTGGTCACTGCTTCCACTTTTTCCCATCTATTTGCTATGAAGAGATGGGGCCAGATGCCACGATTTTGGTTTTTTGAATGTTGAGTTTTAAGCCAGATTTTTCACTCTCCTCTTTCACTGTCATCAAGAGGTTCTTTAGTTAAAACGGAATCAAGGTTGCTGGGAGAAATATCAACAGCCTCAGATATGCAGATGATATCGCTCTAATGGCAGGAAAGTGAGAATTCAGAAATTCCCATCGTGAGAGCACAGCTATTGAGAGAATTTTCTGACCAAGCAAAAGAGTGATGCTTGAAGAACCATGTATCATACACAGTGGAAAGAGAGGTCACTGAGAAAACAGGGCCACTTAGCAGAAACAGAACTCTTCCAGAAATAACACACACGCACAGTTATTCACAGAAAGATACTATTGCTGGCCATTTTAACCTCAGCATTTCTAGTTTTACATTGCTAACCTTACTTTTATAATTATTTTCAAAAAGCTTTCTCTCAGTCAAGTGAAATTCACTTAATTTCAAGAGAAAGATCCCACAGAGGCCAGAATTTTCTGAACAAATGTTCTAAAATCATAGAGTCATCTATTAAACAGGGATCTTAACTGTAGTGGTAGCAGAGAGGAAGAAAGGAGAGAGGAACTGGGATGAGAATTAGAGTTAATAGAGTAAAGTTAACTCTGTTTATATTGTTTCCCCTATGAATTCCGAAAAAATTGGAGTCTTAATTAGTGGGCAAATGGTTAATTTCAGCTTTTAGATGTTCTAAAGAAAATGTACACGATTCTGTATGTACAGGGAAAATGTGTAACACTTTTGATCAGCAATAGGTTTGAGTTTTCAACTTATCTTTTCCCCTTCTTCCTGTTTTGCCTGCCATTCTGCTTAAGCCTCTGTTTTGGTAGCTTTAGATTCTTCTGGGTAGAGCAAAGGAAACAATTATTTTTAAAAAGAGAGTAAAGGCGTTTAGGAAAGAGATGAGTCATTATTAAAAAAAAAAAAAAAGCAGCATGCGGTGTTAAGAACTTGAGTAACTGAATGAGTGTAGATAAGAGTTTCCCTTGCTTGGGGTATTTGTTGGTTGTTTATTTGTCCGTAGCATCAAACAAAGGCAGAAGTATCTCCATACCGTGTACCCCTGCTGCTCTCCAACACACACTAGATGAGCACAGAGGCAAGAACACGGACTTAAGAAAGTGGTCAGGGTTGGGACTTACTTTTCCAAGGACGGAACTAAAACAATGGCAGAATAAGCCTTGCTAAGTCAGCTCAGTTCTTTTGAATAATTTACTTATTTTTACTCCTTCTACTGCCAACTTTTGCTGTCCTTACTCTGACAGATTTCATTTCATGGGGCTTAACAGTTAACTAGAAGACTACGTTAGATGCCTGGTGTCTGGAAATTACTGTTGCATTATCTCAATCACTAGTAAGTATGAATGAAGCTCAAGGATGAAATGAAATCAGTTAAAGAAACCAACTAGGGGGGGAAAGTGTTAATAGATTAAATCCCAGTCACTTCTATAGAAAAATCACTGATGAGAAGCAAAAGTATTAGTATTTTAATAGGATCTAAAATTTTGAAGATGATTAACATCTGGTGTAAACATAAGACAAGGATGCTGGAATCTGTCTCTTAGTGATTTGCTTTGAATGACTAATGTAGGATTTAGAGGCAGAAGCTTTGGTTTAAACTTCAGCTCTACCATATAATTTCTGGAATGTTCTTGGGCAAATCACAACCATTTAAACTGCTGTTTTGACATCTACTAAATGGGTGTGATTCTAATAACTTGAGAGGTTTGTTGTGAAAATGCAGGATGCAAACTCAGAGCTAACAGAATATCAAGAAATAACCCAGATTATCAAGAAATATATTATTAGTTGCTGAATAAAGTTAGTTCACCCCTACACTCATATTACTTATTAAAAGGAAGTACTTCTATTTATTAAGAAATAACGAGCATGAAATTTTTAGCTGTCTAATCTTATCTAAAATCAAAGGATAAAAATTAAAAAAAAAAACCAGAGAGATATGATTTAATTAATGCCAACTAAAGACTTGTTCAGCTTTATTAGGATACAAATTTGTTCAGGCTTTTGACTTCTTAAAAGGTTAAAATAAACTCAAGGACCTTTACCCCTAGTATTTCTTTGGAGTTCACAAAGTATAGAGGCTCCATGTTGAGAACTAATGAAACTGTTATGCAATTTAACATGTATAAAATGAAAAAATATATAACTTTGCAACTGCATATTATGCCTCTTGTGTGGTGAAACTGTTCTACTGCCTTCTTTTATTCAAATTCCTGAGATAGGGCCCCAGCACAAAGTGCCACTTGGTAAATTTTTTGCTATAAAAAAATATAGTTAAAACAGGGCATCGAATAGAAGAATTAGTATTCATGCTAAAATGATGCCTCAGCTCTTTGTCTATGCCATGGATATAAGATTCAGTGAAAAAACCTGAGCTGGAAACAACCAGAATCTAAAGCAGTTTCATACATACAAGAGCAGTCTATGAATGATTTGTAATACATCAAATATTACTCATCACCAAACCTTTCTAGATATTTTGCGATCTATCTTTCTAAAGCTCTGCAAAATAGTATTTTTTTTTCCTTTTTATAGGCCACTTTTATTTTCATTAACCCTTCTTCAAGTCATAATCCTCGAATTGATTTATTTTCAAATGGTTGATGATTGCCTTAGATTCCTAAAGTCTCATATAAATAACCGTTATGTTTACAATGGAATCTTTTGCTAAACCAGCCTTTCACTTTGACCTTGTTAAGCTGCCTTATTTAAACACTAAGCCTTGAAAAGAATGTGTCCCAAGTATGTGTGTTCATGACCTCAGATACACTCTACTCACAGCCCATAAATGAATTCAACCGTGTTCCATCTTTGATTTTAACTGAGTACATATCAATCAGATTGACAGTATGGCATTTGTTTAATTTTGTATAACACAATAAAAATGGGTAGCTTTCAGGCTGAAATATTTTCACAGATAGTGGCACCTACTGGAGAAATATATTTTAGGACATTTTCTTTAGGTATTTATTCAATGATTTTCAGGGTACCTACTGAGGGCTGGATGTCGACTAGGCATAAGAACATGATAAAAGAATATGATTCAGCCCTCCCCTGAAAGAATTCTGTGTAACTGGGAAAAAAATGTGAGAAATGAATGACATGATTCACTATGGTAAATATCATGAAGCACTTACACACCGTGCTATTTGAGTACCTAGGCTCAAGTGATAATTTTGCTCAGCAAGGGTGAGTGAGGTAGAGGGTTGTGGTATATTTTATCAGATTAAAAAAAATAGTTGAAGTCTTCTAAATAAAGAAATGAGGGAAGGAAGGGAACTTCAGGCAAACGGGATCAAATAAATGACTGTGTGGAGATGATGTCTATAATATATTCAGTGACAGAATGTGATTAGAATAGAGTGTACAGTACCAACTAACAGTGGGTGGACCTCAAAAGGAGGAAGAGGAAATGAGTTAATCGTGAAAATTGTGCGGGAGAAAGACAGACAGAGTTACTAACTGCTCAGGAAAAGAGAGGCAAAGGGAAGTCAGGGAGAGAGGAATGTTGGATGCTGTGCTAAGTCACTTCAGCCACATCCAACTCTTTGTGACCCCATGGACTGTAGCCCACCAAGTTCTTCTGTCCATGGGATTCTCCAGGCAAGAATACTGGAGTGGATTGCCATGCCCTTGTCCAGGGGATCTTCCCAACTCAGGGATGAAACCCTCGTCTCTTACATCTCCTGCCTTGGCGGGTTGGCTCTTTATCACTCGCGCCATTTGGGAGGCCTGCATGCTGTATAAACATAACTAAAACCCTAAGTTACCACGAAAGGAGAAGCCGTCATACTCAGCAGTTCATCTTGATATCCTTTATGTCGTATGTTTGTTTCTCTTTTGGCTTTCTTATTATCTTTGTTTACCCATGTTGTGCGTGCTCTATGTACTTTGGTTCATTTCGAGGTATTTATTACCAAAGTACTTATAATGCTTATAGTACTTGGGAGTCGGGAACAAGCTCCAAGACTCAAAAACTTCACACACACACATTTAAAAATCTCTTCTGATTTTCATTAGAAAAATAAAGTTGGGCTGAACAATGATTTTTAGAGAACTGGTGTTTCCAGGGAAAGGTCAAGGGCTGCTGCCAGGCATGAAAGAAACCTGAGATGGTACTGACAGTCACACCACATCTCCCACCCGTATCTCAGCTCCACCTGCAGCGACTTCTCTTTCACGACTTTCCTTGTAAGGTTTCATTTATCAGGAAAGAAAAATGTATTTATTTGTTAAAACCTGATACTACTATTTGTTCTTTTTCTAAATTAATTTTATTTATTTTTGGCTTCCCACGGGCTTTCTCTTGTTGCAGTGCACAGGCTTCTCAATGCGGTGGCTTCTCTCTGCAGAGCACGGGCTCTAGGGTGCGTGGGCTTCAATCACTGCGGTGCACAGATTCAGTTGCCCTGCAGCATGTGGAATCTTTCTGGACCAGTGATCAAACCCATGTCCCCTGCATTGGCAGCTTCTCAACCACTGGACCACCAGGGAAATCCAGAAAAAATGCATTTAAGAGTCACTGGTCTGGCCATTCTTAAGGTCAGTAGGGGATATGATGTTACAGAACAATATATTTTTCAGAAGTACAAATACGAAAATGTCTCAAGTAGTTAATATGAAATATATCCGAGTATGCAAAATGCTTTGTTTCGGGTAGCAAAAACAGGAACTTTACAAGTGTTTCTTAACTATCCCATACTTTAATGTTTGACATGTTTATGTCTTCTTATCAAGGATCAAACACACAGTATAATAAATATGACTGCAATTATGAGAAAAATAAGACAGTAAATCATAAGTCATTAAAAACTAATTTTTTAATATATGGAAAAAGAAGAGGATTTGGAGTCAGCCAGATTTCTTCCATATAAGCTTTGTCACTTCTATCTGTGATGTGAACAAACCAGTCACTCCCTTTTATTCTCAATATCCTCTGTGGTAAAGAAATTTAAAGTTTTATCATGCAAGACTCCGAGTTTTCTTAAAGATTACAATGAGATAACAGATATAAAATACCTGGCGTCGTGACAGGCACACGTTAGGTGCTCCCTCTGTAGCTCTTAGAGGAAGAAAGGGGGGGTGGAGGCTCCCAGAAGTAGGTTCATAAAGAGGGTGGCAATACCTCTTTTAAAGGTGTTTGAATTTTGATAAGTAAATCTGGAACGAAAAGCATTTCCAATGGAAGAAACATAATCCCTGATGACTCCGCAGTAAAGAATTCCCCGGTAATTCAGGGGACGGCTCGATCCCTGGGCTGGGAAGATCCCCTGGAGAAGGAAATGGCAACCCACTCCAATATTCTTGCCTGGAAAATCCCATGGATGAGGAGACTGGAGGGCTACAGTCCATGGAGTCACAAAGAGTTGGACACAACTGAGCAACTAACCAACACTGGGTAAATGGAAGAAATTTTAAGGTGAGAAATCAAAAGACTAATTTGAAGTAAATAGTTTGGTTTGGTGGTAAAAGAAGAAAGTGTGATATTGAAAAGCTGGAGCCATACCAGGCAGATTGTTGAAATCACAGTTATTATCAGTGAATATTTAGTGACCACATACTATGTGAAAAATAATAGGCTAGGCACAGATGTGAATTATATTTGATCTCACAAACTCTCCAAATGACAAACACTTTATGGAGCCAAAGACACACTAAGAGTATATGCCATATTTTTTGGTGGAAGATATAAAAATGTTGCAGTTAAAACAAATGTATTTTTGATGAAAGAAATGTCTAATATTCTTGCTAAGATTTCTTCTGCAAAGTTTAAAGAGTATTTATCAATTTTAGGCAGTAAAAACCAAAAGAAAGCTGTGGGTACTGGCAAACTTAATTAGTTTTTCAAAGCAAGAGTCAATAGTGTTAACAAATCATGGATAAATGCCCCATGTTGACTGAAGACACAGTCCATACTCCTCCAGACTAACTCAGTAAGAAATATGTGGATCTTAACATCAAATGAAAACATATTTCTTTCAAGATTACCACATTCTCATACTCTTGTAAACAATTGGATACAACTTTATCAACTATTGAGTTCAAATGGCATCTCGTTAATAACTAGTAGCTTTAGTTGTTGAGATGAAGTGACCCAATCAAAAATATAATTAACAAAACAGCATGCAAATTTTCATGTTCAATAACATACTGCTCGAAGGACATGAGTTTGAGCAAGCTCCGGGAGTTGGCGATGGACAAGGAGGTCTGTGTACTATAGTCTATGGAGTCACAAAGAGTTGGACACAACTGAGTGACTGAACTGNTAATTAACAAAACAGCATGCAAATTTTCATGTTCAATAACATACTGCTCGAAGGACATGAGTTTGAGCAAGCTCCGGGAGTTGGCGATGGACAAGGAGGTCTGTGTACTATAGTCTATGGAGTCACAAAGAGTTGGACACGACTGAGTGACTGAACTGAACTGAACTGAACATTCTGCTAGGCATTAGGAGAGTATTTCAGATCATTTTGTATTTTGGTGGGGGGGGGCACTAAAGAATAAATATTTTGTGGTTGTGTGAGGCAGAGATTTAGTAGAAGAGCAATCAGGATCAATTCAGAGAAGTCCTACACCTTCCACAAAAGTCAGACAAGTAATGAAAACATCACACCCAACAAGTGAGAATTTATTTTTTCTTTTTTTTTTTGAGAATTTTGAAAAGGGATCTAAATTTGTTGATTGGTCTGTTGCAGACAAACTTGGACCAGAAAAGGAACTGAGTAGTACTTTTTGACCACAAAGAAATCACAGAAAATCCCAACCAGTAAATCTTGAACCTATCTGAGAGACTCTACCAGGTCTCTTAATTTGATACCTAGAATTACCAAAGAACCCTCTAGAAATAGGTTTCTATTTACAATTCAATGGAATTACCCCCCAAAGCTACCAGAACAATAAATGAATTCTATGTTACAGGATACCAGATCAATATACTAATACCAATTACAGAACTATATATATGTAAAATTTTTATCTGTCAAAGGATTTCCATCTAGAATACATAGAGAACATTTACAAATCAGTAATAAGAAAACCCATAAAAATATGAGCAAAAGAACTGCACACTTTCAAAGAAGATACACAAATGGCAAATAAGTGCATCAGAAGATGTCCAACATTATCAGGAAACCTCCATGTGATACTACTACGCAGCCACTCAACTGACTGAAAGTTAAAGAATAACCATACCAAACGTTAGCAAAGATGTATAGGAACTTTAACTCTCATTATCTGTTGGCTGGAACCACTTTGAAAATCGTCTTTATAGGCGTGATGGGGGAAATTCAATTATACTGTTTTAAGGATTTTTTACTTACATAAAATGGTATAATATTCATTTAAAATAGGAAGTTATATGTCAGAGATACATATGTCAATTCCTAATGCAACCTCTAAAAGAAATAATTTAAAGAGTAATAATTTAAAAGAGTAGAAAAATTATAATGCAATGTAAAATAAGGTTTGATTAACCTGAAACAATCAGGAAAGGAGGGACAAAGGAACAAAGAACAAATAGAATAAAAAGAAATAGCAACAAAGTATATGCAAATCAACACATATGAATAATTGCATTAAATATAAACATACAAAACGTATTAAAAACACAATGTCAAGTAAAGAAACAATATTGAACTGCATGTTATCTATAAAATATAATTTTAAGTATATATATATATATATTTTTTTAAGTTGAAAGCAAACCAATCATAAAAAAAATTCTAGTGTGGCTATAGTAGTGTTAGTCAATGTAGATGTCAAGACAGGAAGAATTAACAAAACAGAGACATTTCATAATTAGAAAAGTATCTATTAATCTAGAAGACATAATACCAAGAGGGTTTACATATAATAAAATCTCAAAAGACATGAGTTACTCAGAACTGGAAAAAAGAAATAGACCAATCCAGAATCACAGTCTAAGGTTTTTATTGTTCTGTTCTTAATCTGTGCCTGACTCTTTGCAACCCCATGGACTGCAGCATGCCAGGCATCCCTATCCTTCAATATGTCCTGGAGTTTGCTCAAATTCATGTCCATTGAGTCAGTGATGCTATGTAACCATCTCATCCTCTGCTGCCCTCCGACTCAATGGACATGAATTTGAGCAAACTCCAGGAGATAGTGAAGGATAATTGGTATACGTAGAAAAAAATTCAGTATGAATGAACCTGATAACAAAACCTAACAAGGACATTACAAGAAACCTCCTAACGACCATACACTCCTAATGAACATAAACATAAAAACATTTCTAAAATATTAGTAAATAAAATCCAGTAAATATAAAACAAAAGCTAGTTAATCATAACTGCTGTTGCTGTTGCTATTGCTGCTGCTGCTAAGTCACTTCAATCGTGTCCGACTCTGTGCGACCCCAGAGACGGCAGCCCACCAGGCTCCCTCATCCCTGGGATTCTCCAGGCAAGAACACTGGAGTGGGTTGCCATTTCCTTCTCCAACGCAGGAAAGTGAAAAGTGAAAGTGAAGTCGCTCAGTCTTGTCCAACTCTTTGTGACGCCATGGACTGCAGCCCACCAGGCTCCACTGTCCATGCCATTGCCTTCTCCGTAATCATAACTAGTGGTGTTTATTCCAAGATGCAAGGCTGTTTTAACAGCCAGCATATTCACTGCATTGGCAGAATTACAAGAATAATGGAGAAAAGTCATGGGGTTAGCTCAATAGATGCCATAAAAAACCTGAATCAAATCCAATACTATTCCCTGATAAAATAATGATGCGCTATAATTAAAAATTGCTATAATAGCTTTGTTCTTCTTTTTAATGGGCATAAAAAAGTTACCTGGTTATGTTCAAAGACTTTAAGGAAAGCTATCAGAGGAGACGAATTTTGAGTTTAGTCTCAAATAATATTTTAGGTTAGAGAAAGAAGAACATCCAGGCAAAGGCCTGCAGGTTTGAATAAGTGTGATATAGTCTAGGAATCAATGATTAATTAAAAATTGCTCGAGCACCACTGAGAAAATTTGAGAAATAGAAAAGAAACTAAGAGATGGAAGAGACTAATCTTTTTGTTTCTTGATCGTCGTATGTAAGGGTCACATGAGAAATGCAATGATATTTTACTTTAGAAAATACGGAGCTATGAAGAATTTTGAGTGAAGGAGGATGAATCTGAGAGAGTGCTCAGCAATAGGTTAGCAGAGTGAATGGGGGATGGTGAACCTGGACTCAGGAAGGCTTAGAGGAGGCCAGTTCACATAATCCAGGTGAGACACAGAGAAGACTTAAACTGTGGCCCTGGAGAGGGGATTGAGAGAAGGAAAAAGTAAAGTGGCTATTTTCTACTTTACTAGAAAAAGTCTACTAAATTGGCTATTGTGAATAATGTTGTGATGACCATGATGGTTCACTGAGATCTGAAGTTTGATTCTCCTGGGTAAATATCATGTGACAGTTCTATTTTTAATTTTTCTATTAGCCAATTTTTCTGCTTTACTAGAAAAAAGTAAAAAGAGAAAAGAGAAAAAGTTATTTAAGGGTAAAATGTGTTGGACTTATCACACTGATTGAACATACAACTTATGTAAGGAGAAAGAAGGAGAAATCTAGGACATTTCTGTTTCTAATCTTTAATCCGGAAACAGCTGCCAACATAGAGAATATGGTTTTCAACAGTTTCCCAAGTAATACACATGATGATCTATGCTAAGGACAGTATTCTCGGCAACTGACATGTATTAAATGTCAGAATATATAAAAATATATTTATATACATTATAGTTTATGAAATATATATTAATATATTAATACTCAGACATCTGAATGTTTAGGTTCTTCTAATAACCTTACTTTTCAGATCATTAAAAAAAAATTGCTTAAAGACACTTAATGACTAAGGTTAAGGAAAGGTAGAAAAGATTTGTTTGGACATGTTGAGTCTGAAGTACCAGTAGGACATTTGAATTGAACGAGATAGAAGTTATCAATCTGGAAGAAGAGCTCTGATCTAGAGATGGAAATTAAAGTGAAGTCAACATATGCTATCTGAATAAGTAGGCAGACTTGGGATTTCCCAAAGAGACCATGGGGTGAGAAGACACAGAGGAAGAACTGAGGATGTGCATAAGACGTGGGAATTCTGATTCTTACGTAAGTGGGAGGAGGGGCTTCCCTAGTGGTCGAGTGGTTAAGACTTGGTGCTGTCACTGCAGGGGGCATGGGTATGATCCCTGGTCAGGGAACTAAGATCCCACAAGCCTGGCAGTGTGGTCAACTTTTTTTTTTTTAAGTGAATTGGGAGTAGCAACTGAGGAATAAGAGGCAAGCAAAGGAAGCTGAATCATGGAAACCAAGCAAACAGGAAGTTCTGAGAAGTAAGAAATGATGGACAGGGTCGAATTCCAGGGAAAGGTGTCTATAGGAATTAGCAATAAGGAATCACTGGTAACCTTAACATGGTATGTTTTAGTGAAATTGTGAAGCTTAAAAAAAAACCAAATAGCTGCTTCTGAACCAATCATTAAATTAACATTGCCTTAGAGACCGTTTCTTGGCCAGTGAATATCTGTGTGATTTAGCTCAGCATTATGTTATGAGAGCCTAATAAATATTCAGTCTGACATAATGAAAGACTCTGAGAAGTGCCACAGTGTAATGGCAAAGACTGTCCAAGAGTCAAAGGGCCAAGGTGCCAGCTCAGGCAATGCCATGACTCACAAGGGCCGGAAAGACAATGACTCCTGTCAGAAAGAGAATCCCATGGGACTCCTTCAGGTAATTTGGATTATAGAAAGGAATCTTTTACTCATTAAAGAAGAAGACATCAACTCACTGCTTTTGGTTGTGATTCAAAGTGTGCTAGGCACTCAGTACTTTGTGTTTTTATAAAGCTCTAAGCCTCTCTTCTGAATCCCTGACTACCCAAAGCACTGCTCTGAGACCAGCAGCACCAGCAGCACCTGGGAGCGTCTNGCAGCCCACCAGGCTCCACTGTCCATGCCATTGCCTTCTCCGTAATCATAACTAGTGGTGTTTATTCCAAGATGCAAGGCTGTTTTAACAGCCAGCATATTCACTGCATTGGCAGAATTACAAGAATAATGGAGAAAAGTCATGGGGTTAGCTCAATAGATGCCATAAAAAACCTGAATCAAATCCAATACTATTCCCTGATAAAATAATGATGCGCTATAATTAAAAATTGCTATAATAGCTTTGTTCTTCTTTTTAATGGGCATAAAAAAGTTACCTGGTTATGTTCAAAGACTTTAAGGAAAGCTATCAGAGGAGACGAATTTTCAGTTTAGTCTCAAATAATATTTTAGGTTAGAGAAAGAAGAACATCCAGGCAAAGGCCTGCAGGTTTGAATAAGTGTGATATAGTCTAGGAATCAATGATTAATTAAAAATTGCTCGAGCACCACTGAGAAAATTTGAGAAATAGAAAAGAAACTAAGAGATGGAAGAGACTAATCTTTTTGTTTCTTGATCGTCGTATGTAAGGGTCACATGAGAAATGCAATGATATTTTACTTTAGAAAATACGGAGCTATGAAGAATTTTGAGTGAAGGAGGATGAATCTGAGAGAGTGCTCAGCAATAGGTTAGCAGAGTGAATGGGGGATGGTGAACCTGGACTCAGGAAGGCTTAGAGGAGGCCAGTTCACATAATCCAGGTGAGACACAGAGAAGACTTAAACTGTGGCCCTGGAGAGGGGATTGAGAGAAGGAAAAAGTAGAGTGGCTATTTTCTACTTTACTAGAAAAAGTCTACTAAATTGGCTATTGTGAATAATGTTGTGATGACCATGATGGTTCACTGAGATCTGAAGTTTGATTCTCCTGGGTAAATATCATGTGACAGTTCTATTTTTAATTTTTCTATTAGCCAATTTTTCTGCTTTACTAGAAAAAAGTAAAAAGAGAAAAGAGAAAAAGTTATTTAAGGGTAAAATGTGTTGGACTTATCACACTGATTGAACATACAACTTATGTAAGGAGAAAGAAGGAGAAATCTAGGACATTTCTGTTTCTAATCTTTAATCCGGAAACAGCTGCCAACATAGAGAATATGGTTTTCAACAGTTTCCCAAGTAATACACATGATGATCTATGCTAAGGACAGTATTCTCGGCAACTGACATGTATTAAATGTCAGAATATATAAAAATATATTTATATACATTATAGTTTATGAAATATATATTAATATATTAATACTCAGACATCTGAATGTTTAGGTTCTTCTAATAACCTTACTTTTCAGATCATTAAAAAAAAATTGCTTAAAGACACTTAATGACTAAGGTTAAGGAAAGGTAGAAAAGATTTGTTTGGACATGTTGAGTCTGAAGTACCAGTAGGACATTTGAATTGAACGAGATAGAAGTTATCAGTCTGGAAGAAGAGCTCTGATCTAGAGATGGAAATTAAAGTGAAGTCAACATATGCTATCTGAATAAGTAGGCAGACTTGGGATTTCCCAAAGAGACCATGGGGTGAGAAGACACAGAGGAAGAACTGAGGATGTGCATAAGACGTGGGAATTCTGATTCTTACGTAAGTGGGAGGAGGGGCTTCCCTAGTGGTCGAGTGGTTAAGACTTGGTGCTGTCACTGCAGGGGGCATGGGTATGATCCCTGGTCAGGGAACTAAGATCCCACAAGCCTGGCAGTGTGGTCAACTTTTTTTTTTTTAAGTGAATTGGGAGTAGCAACTGAGGAATAAGAGGCAAGCAAAGGAAGCTGAATCATGGAAACCAAGCAAACAGGAAGTTCTGAGAAGTAAGAAATGATGGACAGGGTCGAATTCCAGGGAAAGGTGTCTATAGGAATTAGCAATAAGGAATCACTGGTAACCTTAACATGGTATGTTTTAGTGAAATTGTGAAGCTTAAAAAAAAACCAAATAGCTGCTTCTGAACCAATCATTAAATTAACATTGCCTTAGAGACCGTTTCTTGGCCAGTGAATATCTGTGTGATTTAGCTCAGCATTATGTTACGAGAGCCTAATAAATATTCAGTCTGACATAATGAAAGACTCTGAGAAGTGCCACAGTGTAATGGCAAAGACTGTCCAAGAGTCAAAGGGCCAAGGTGCCAGCTCAGGCAATGCCATGACTCACAAGGGCCGGAAAGACAATGACTCCTGTCAGAAAGAGAATCCCATGGGACTCCTTCAGGTAATTTGGATTATAGAAAGGAATCTTTTACTCATTAAAGAAGAAGACATCAACTCACTGCTTTTGGTTGTGATTCAAAGTGTGCTAGGCACTCAATACTTTGTGTTTTTATAAAGCTCTAAGCCTCTCTTCTGAACCCCTGACTACCCAAAGCACTGCTCTGAGACCAGCAGCACCAGCAGCACCTGGGAGCGTCTTAGAAATCCAGACTAGGTCCCACCTCAGACCTGCTGAACTAGAATATTCATTCTAACAAGGTCAAGATTCCTAGGTGATATTGAAAATTTCATAAACACTTCTCAACCATAATATCTTTAGGAATCAAAATTTAAATATTTGCTAATTATTTGATTACTTATTTAAATTATTTATGGCCCAATTTCTTGCAAAAATTTTAAGGTAGCTTTTAAAAAATATACAATCTTGAAGGATTACAAAAGAAAAAGAAAAAGGCAAAGGAAAAATAAAGAGTAGGGAAATACAGTAGCCATCATGGATTAAAGGCTTTGCTCTGTGCTAAAAGCTTTATCTTTTATCGTCCCAACAACATTGGAAATGAGTCAATATTAGTCCAGTTTTGCAGGTGAGTGATATAGAAATTAGAGAATCTAGATAGCTTGCCCAAGATCACAAAGTGTTAGAAGTAGAGTGTTTAAGTCAATTTCAATTTTTAAAAGAATAACATTTGAACCTAGATCAGCCAAAACCAAATTAAATCTATGTTCTTAACCACAAAGTTGAATAAAGAGGTTAGAATAAGAAATGCCTGTCATGTACTCTTATATGTTGTTGTTCAGTTGCTCAATCATGTCCAACTCTTTGTGACCTCAGAGACTGCAGCATGCCAGGCTTTCCTGTCCTTCACCATCTCCCAAAGCTTGTTCAAACTCATGTCCATTGAGTCAGTGATGCCATCCAACCATCTCATCCTCTGTTGTCCCCTTCTCCTCCTGCCTTCAATCTTTCTCAGCATCAGAGTCATTTGTAATGAGTCACCTCTTTGCATCAGGTGGCCAAAGTATAGGAGCTTCAGTTTCAGCACCATTCCTTCCAATGAATATTCAGGATTGATTTTTTTAAGATTGACTGATTTGATCTCCTTGCATTCCAAGGGACTCTCAAAAGTCTTCCCTAACACCACAGTTCAAAAGCATCAATCCTTCAGTGTTCAGCCTTCTTTATGGTCCAACTCTTATATACTTACTAATAATTTATTGATATATGGCTTTCCACTTTCTAGAAACTGATGTAGAAAGACAATACAAGAACCACATCCATATTTAATTCTCTGCCCATCAGAATGCTATTTGTACAGTACAGGAGAGCTATCACTACTTTTTAGAGGAGTTATGTGCATGCTCAGACATTTGTCATGTCTGACTCTTTGCAACACTATGGACTATAGCCCACCAGGCTCTTCTGTCCACGGGATTCTCCTGGCAGGAATACTGGAGTTGGTTGCCATGCCCACTTCCAGGGGATCGTCCCTACCCCAGGACTGAACCCATATCTCTTGCATTGCAGGTGGATTCTTTGCTCACCGAGCCACCTGGGAAGCCCCTAGAGGAGTTATAGATCCTTGTAAAAATGTGAATTATGTAAAACCTCTACATTTGCTCACTTTGCAGGAGTTCTTGAATATACTTAGTAACATTCTAAAAATGAATGCTGCTGCTGCTGCTGCTAAGTCACTTCAGTCGTGTCCAACTCTGTGCGACCCCGTAGACAGCACCCTACCAGGCTCTGCCGTCCCTGGGATTCTCCAGGCCAGAACACTGGAGTGGGTTGCCATTGCGAAAGTGAAGTCGCTCAGTCGTGTCTGACTCTTCACGACACCATGGACTGCAGCCCACCAGGCTCCTCCATCCATGGGACTGACTTGAAGGCAAATAATTTCCAAAAGCAAAATTACAAATATTAATAATTTCACCCCCCAAATGTGTATATGGAGATAGATAGATAGATGGATCGATAGAAAGATCTCTGTAGAAAGATACAAATATAGACACATCTTTCACAAAGACGCTAGGAACCTTTGTCCTCGGTGTAGGTACCAAAGCAGATGGAGCTGACTGGCTTCAGAGCTCATAATTTTCTCTCTCTCTGTAGTTTAGGCCCTATGCTAGGTTGGGATAGAACAGGAAGATCAAACAGCCTGACGGTTATCTTCTCTACATACCCTCCTTCAACCCATGAGTGATGTAAAATCCCTTCCCACACAGTTCCCACACTGGTGAAGTGTCCAAATGGGTGCTAAGCCACTTAAAGGTAAAGCTATGGTGTGTGTTTTCTTGGTTTAGCTTGCAAAGGCTGGGTTTTTAATGCCTGGTTCCATACCAGGAACAAAGCGCTGGAATAATCAAACAATTGCCCAGGAAGCCATCTGGATTGAAGTTAGTCTCTCCCTCAAGAACGGAAGAGCTGAAACTTGCCAGCTTTGATTTGCACGCCTTTCAGCTACTATTTCCAGCCAATTCAGTTCATACAACTCTAGCTTTCATTTAGAGCTGAGCTCATTGACTAAAAAAATAAAGAGGAATGGGGAAAAAAAGAAATCAAGGAAAGGCTTAATTGATTATGCAGAGTGTTGCTTTGGGAAAGAGGAAAATCTTGTTAGAAGCCTGGCAAACTCACTTCATTAGGGACCTAGTGACATCTTCCAAAACGAGAACATTACATCAGGTTCGCTTGCAACAGCAAGAGACCCTGCAGCTTGGTTGGGATACCTCATCCCCATTCCTCTATCTGCCTCGTTCTTTGCCTTCTCCATCATATTTTATCAATGGTGAAAAGTTCGGTGCTAAAAATTAGGCTGAAAGGGATGTAACACTGGAGACTAGAAACATTAAAATCAAAGACTGTGATTCTGCTCACTCGCCTTATCCTCTAAAAGCCCACTTTCTGTTTTGCTTACGTCCTCCTCTCTCACACACACGGTGCCTTCCACTCAGTCTTCCTTCATCTGGTGACTCACTGAAAGCACTGTTGGTAAAGGAATGTGGGCTGGAGTACCAGACCTTCTGCTGCACGAGAATCAGTTGCTTCTTGTCCCTTCAGAGATCCTGTGGTCTTTCTGCGTGGTTTCCACGTCCAAGAAGGAAGCTGATGATTTTTCTCTCCCCCCTTTTTTTGGAAGCATCAAATGCCCCATTTACTGAACTCCCTCCTTTCTAGAAACAATTAGCCTGAGAGCTAAAACTACCACTGGAATTTATAAAAGAGTAACGAGATCAAAATGGTTCCTTCACGCCAAATAAACCTTATTTAGTTGTCTGAGAAAGTGGCAAATAATAGTGATCTGATGGCCACAGAGTATCTTGGTTTCAGGAAATTTTGACATGTATTTGGAAAACATACCTCTTGAGTAAGACAGTGAAGTTCCAGTCAGACAATAACACTGTCAGGTGGATACAACGTGAGATGGCTCTACCACAGAATACTTATATAGAAAGGGAAAAAAAAAATCTAAAATAAGTCATTTAATCTCTGTCTCAAAAAGCAAGAAAAAAGTTCAAATCCAAATTAAATACAGGTAGGAAAGTAACAAGTACATTTCTCTTTTTAAGAAGCTCAAATAGAAAGCTCTTCCTTATACGAGCTGGAGTCTATCCACTATAAATTTCATTTAATTTTTTTCAGAGGTAAATGAGGTTATTTCTTGACGACTCTTATAGAGGCAATAAGAGACAAAGCACTGATTATAGTTATGTCTAACATCACGATGACAGAAGGGAACACCACAAATAGATTATTACCTTGCAGTTACAAGTTTTAACTACATTTAAAGTAGTTGCTAACCAAAGCATGAGCTTCCCAGTAAAAAATCCCCCTAAAATGCTGGAGACACAGGAGATGTAGGTTTGATCCCTGGGTTGGGAAGATCCCCTGGAAGAAGGCATGGCAACCCTCCACTCTAGTATTCTTGCCTGGAAAATCCTATGAACAGAGAAGCTTGGTGGGCTACAGTCTATAAGGGTTGCAAAGAGTTGAATGTGTCTGAAGCAACTGAGCACTAACCTAGGTCATATTACTTAAGCCATACAATAACATCTTGCTTTACTGGCAAATAAATCCAGCAATTTTATGTATCTAAAACCTGTGTACTATATATCTTTCGATCTCTATACTTACTAATTATGTAGGTACTTGGCACATATTTACTGAATGAATGAATAAAATTTAAACTGACCAGCCAAACCCAATGAAACAGTATCACAGGGTTGATACCCTTAGGAGATCCATCATTATCTTTTGAATTTTATATATAATTCTGCAGGTTTGGCTATCTGTTTTTCAAGTCTGTAGTAAATTAGAAGAAAGATAATAAATGCTGCCTCTAAGTATATCATTATCAGCATAAAGATACAGGAAAATATGGGGAAATTATTTAAAAACTCAAAGGCACATATGAATCATTTGGATTGAGTCAAGTAGTCCCCTCAACAACTCAGTTTTCCCTGATTGGAGCCCCCAGATGTCATAGTATTGACATCTGCTAGATAGCTAAGACCATCAGTGACTGAGTGACTTGCACTTTAGGGTTATACAGTGGAGGTGATGAATAGAAGATTCAAGGGATTTGATCTGGCAAACCGAGTGCCTGAGGAACTGTGGACAGAGATTGGTACATTGTATAGGAGGCAGTCACCCAAACCATCTCAAAGGAAAAGAAATGCCAGAAGTCTAAGTGGTTGTCTGAGGAGGCTTTACAATAATTGCAGAAAGCAGAAGAGTGAAAGGCAAGAGAGAAAGGGAAAGATACACCCAACTGAATGCAGAGTTCCAGAGAACTGCAAGGAGACATAAGAAGGCCTCTTAAGTGAGCAAAGGAAGAAACAGGAAAACAACAGAATGGGAACGACTAGAGATCTCTTCAAGAAAACTGGAGATACCAAGGGAACACATGCAAGGATGGGGCATGACAAAAAACAGAAACAGTAAGGACCTAACAGAAGCAGAAGAGACTAAGAAGAGGTGGCAAGACAATGATGAACTATACACAAAAGGTCTTAATGACCTGGATAACCACGATGCTGTGGTCACTCACCTAGAGCCAAATAGCCTAGAGTGTGAAGTCAAGTGGGCCTTAGGAAGCATCACTACAAACAAAACTAGTGGAGGTGATGGAATTCCAACTGAGCTATTTNACAATGATGAACTATACACAAAAGGTCTTAATGACCTGGATAACCACGATGCTGTGGTCACTCACCTAGAGCCAAATAGCCTAGAGTGTGAAGTCAAGTGGGCCTTAGGAAGCATCACTACAAACAAAACTAGTGGAGGTGATGGAATTCCAACTGAGCTATTTAAAATATTGCTGATGCTGTTAAAGTGCTGCACTGAATATGTCAGCAAATTTGGAAAACTTTAGTGGCCACAGGACTGGCAAAGGTCAGTTTTCATCCAATCCCAAAAAAGGGCTATGCCAAAAAACATTCAAAGTACCATACAATTGCACTCATTCCACCTGCTAGTAAAGTTATGCTCAAAGTCCTTCAAGCTAGGCTTCAACAGTACATGAATCGAGAATTTCCAGAACCAGAGATCAAGCTGACAACATTCGTTGGATCGTGGAAAAAGCAAAGGAGATCCAGAAAAACAACTGCTTTATTTATTTATTTATTTTTTCATCTCTGCTCTGAGTAGGGCAGAGATTACCCATTATATGTAGGGAAATCTCATTTCCATCATTTCTGATTCCTTGGGGGTACATCTCATTGTTGCCTTCTTCTACCTCCTAGAGTGAAAGTGAAAGGGAAGTCGCTTAGTCATGTCCAACTTTTTGCAACCCCATGGACTGTAGCCTACCAAGCTCNGTAGTTCCTCTCAACCTAAAAATGTTAGGTGTGAAGAAATATCAACATTAAATTCAGATCAATCTCGACTAGAAAGCATTCAATAATTCTTCAGCATTCGCCATGTTTCCTCCTCTCCCTCACAAGATGTAAACACTTAATAATTTATTAATCATCCATCTAAAAACTTGTTTGGTTTTTGTCCATATGCATGCCATCTCTGAGATTAATACTCCAAAGTAAAAAGTTTTCATTTTATGTGACTCCAAGGCAATTTTCATTTTATGTGAATCCAAGGCAAAAACACACTCATTTTGATTTAAAAAAAAAAAAAGACCAAGAATATGTTTCTGTGTTCCATTCCTCTTCCACCAAGTGGAAATCTCGTGAATTTCAAGTGTACATTACCACAGTCAAGGGCAAAGCCCTTGAGCATCTCACACGAAGTGGGACTGGAGATGAGCGTGGAGGAATCTCTCATGGAAGGGGCCATCAGGGATTCTACTGCCAGAGTTCTAACAGGACACAGACTAACCTGCAGCTGATGCTCCTGTCATGGCTAGCCTCCTTGCGTGGCTCCCTCACCTCCTCCCTTACAATCCTACAGTCTCATGAAAAGCCCTGAAATAGGGACTAGAATGCAGAGGCAGAGAGGATTCAGCTCCCTTTTGGGCTTCTGCCAGATTCTCATTAGGTCCTGGACATGTGAGCCAATGCTGATTTCCATGGCTGATCTACCCTAAATCTGCCCTTCCTGAAACACTAGCCTTTGTCCTCCCAGTCGCCGTCTCTAAATGGGGATTTGGGTGAGAGCAATACCAAAGGGACCGTCATTATACACCCATTATGATGAAATTGATGGCCTCTAAGTCTTTCTGGCTGAAAGCTCTGACAGGCTGAGATCACACTGGATTGTGGAATCATTGCTTTCCCTGGTAAATCGGGTTACAAATGAGAACTAGAGTGGGAGGGAGGGTGAGCAGGAGGATAAAGCAAGAGTGTTTTTCCTCAAATTCACCTCACTTCATGCTGGAGGGAGAGGCCATCCATACTCACGAAAGGCTAATTATATAAATCAGATGCCCTGGCTGGGTTTCCAACCTCCTGGGAGCTGGGAGAACTTGGAATAAATGAGGTCTTCTGCAAAATGAAAGAAACCCTTTGAAAAAATGCCAAAACCAATGGTTATACAGCTTAACTCACAAATTTTTTATAGAAACAGAAAAATCTGGACCAAGGATAACAAAAATAGCTGAGTTTTCATCTTCTGGCAGATTGGGAAATGTTCTCTGAATTTATTTACCTCCTTGCTAGGATCTACTTGTCTTTACTTCGCATCGCTAAATATGACAGCTCTCAAGATGTTCAGATGCCTAAATTCATCTTCAAAATAAAAGCTGACTTTTGTTTTAGAAAGATCAGATTTGTGTTAGGATACCATGATAAAAAGCCATTCCTCAAGCACCAGAGCTAAATAAGGAAAGAAAAATCACATCATTAAAGGAACAGGGATCTACACCTTTTGTTCTGGCTTTCCCACTTGGGAACATGCAATCTTGTACAATCACTTCAGTTTTCAAGGCTTCAGAGTCATATGAAAATAACTGGATTGATGTACACTTGCACCATTTGGTCTATGACACTAATTTTCCACACATGCCACAAATAATCAATACTCAGAGGAACAACTAAAATTCACCACCTGTCAATGGTCGACATGCCACTTACTTAGAATATGAGTGTTAAACTTTGGGCATCTGGTGGACGCTTTCATGGAGTGAAAGTCACTCAGTTGTGTCCGATTCTCTGCAACCCCATGGACTATACAGTCCATGGAATTCTCCAGGCCAGAATACTGGAGTGGGTAGCCTTTCCCTTCTCCAGGGGATCTACCCAACCCAGGGATCGAACACAGGTCTCCCGCATTGAGGGTGGATTTTTTTTACCAGCTGAGTCACAAGGGAAGTCCAAGAATACTGGAGTGGGTAGCCTAGCCCTTCTTCAGTGGATTGAACCAGGGTCTCCTGCGTTGCTGGTGGACACTTTACCAACTGAGCTATCAGGAAAGCTCAGCTCATGAAAGTTCTTTCTTATTCTTGTCCCAGGTCAGAGAAAGCAATGGCACCCCACTGCAGTACTCTTGCCTGGAAAATCCCATGGATGGAGGAGCCTGGTAGGCTGCAGTCCATGGGGTCGCTAAGAGTCAGACACGACTGAGCGACTTCACTTTCACTTTTCACGTTCATACATTGGAGAAGGAAATGGCAACCCACTCCAGTGTTCTTGCCTGGAGAATCCCAGGGACAGGGAGCCTGGTGGGCTGCCGTCTGTGGGGTTGCACAGAGTTGGACATGACTGAAGCAACTTAGCAGCAGCAAGTCACTGATACTGCCTCCTGCTGGATCCACTGAAGTACAGCATCTGAGAGCAATTTAATTCCTGACAATGTAAGCTCCTTTTAAGAGCAGGACAGGAAAGGTACCTGGAAATTCTCAAACCTCGTACCTGGAAGTCATTCAATACATGCCTATTAGAATAAAGTGTTACATAAGTGTATGAATGTTTGAAGTGAAGTGAAATGAAAGTGTTAGTCTCTCAGTTGTATCCGACTCTTTGTGACCCCATGGACAGAGGAGCCTGGTGGGCTACAGGCAAGAATACTGGTGTAGGTAACCATTCCCTTCTCCATGGGATCTTCCTGACCCAGGGATCAAACCCAAGTCTCCTGCATTGCAGACGAATTCTTGACTATCTGAGCCAGCAGGGAAGATGGTGTGGATGGGTAGGCCACTTGAATATTTTTAAAGAATGCTTCTAACTGGATGGAGAGCTGACTTATTCATACTAATTTTTCTTTCTGAACAATAAATCCATTTTTTCTCATTTTTCTTTCTGACCAGACCAACATTAAAATTCATTCTTGCCTGTGTAAGAACTCAGACTAAACATACAGGCATAAGTTGTCAAAATCGTAGCTATCCAGAGATGGAACATATTACTGAGGCCATCTGGTCTTCCTCCTTTTAGTTTTCAGAGGTAAGAGGCTAAGATAGATTAAATGAAATGTCTTGTTCAAAGACATACAATCAAAACATGACCACAGTGGAACTAAAGCCAGAATCCATATTTTAGGAAACCTAAGCCAACGGTCTTTCTATCATGTCCCATCCTGATTAAGTTTCTCTTACTTGAATACATACACACAATATACAATGTATATATACTTAATATGTATATATGTAAGATCTGCTCTGTTCTTCATACGTGAGAAACAGCTTCAGCTGCTCATGGAACCTCTAAACTATTTAAGATTATGCTTTCTGCCCTCTTTTCCCCAAAGGAAAGCATTATAAGATCCCTACTGAGGGACATACATAGATCTTAGCAATCTTACTCCAACTTGCTTTTCTTACCGACTGTAAAATCTTTAGTCTCGGGGGGGAGGAAGAACCGTCTTCTACTGAACCAATTCATCATTTGTTGTTTTAATTTTATGCCCTGAGTCTCCCTTGGCTTTGGAGGCCCCCAAACTGATCACTACTCAAAAGTCATAAATTTTGTGCTCTTTTTCCTGTGACCTGCTCTAGGCATTCTCTCTTGAGGGCTGCATTATCGTTTTGTCTAGCTACTCAAAGGAAGAAGGGATATAGGGAAACTGGATTTACCAGTCAGGGAAAAGAACAGCACAGAACTAATTCTTCTATTTCACATCATTATTTCATAAAAATGCATGCACACTTTTACACAGTCCTACATCCTACCAGTGGTGATTAGATTCTCAAATCAACTAACTAACTAAAACCTATTAAAACCCCTAGAAAGCTTAGCTATCTGCCTTCTTTCCTTTCCATGGTCAGTTGTGCCAAACTGCTGGTGAGTTTGGAGTTCAGAGCTGGGTAAAGCAAATTTTTGTTGAAGATATCACAATAGGGACTTCACTGGAGTGATCTAATCATCGTCACAGTCTATATTCTAAAACATGCATGCTAAGTCAGTCAGTCATGTCCGACTCTTTGCAACTCCATAGTCTGTAGCCTGTTAAACTCCTCTGTCCATAAGATTCTCCAGGCAAGAATACCAGAGTGGGTCGCCACGCCCCCTCCAGGGGATCTTCCCCACCCAGGTATCGAACCCATGACTCACATCTCCTGCATTGGCAGGCAGGTTCCTTACCACAAGCGCCACTGAAGTCCATATCCTAACATAGGAGAGGATTAAAATCTTTGCAGAAAACAGAATGACCATGGATAAGATGCCCCAAACTCCGTCTTGCCGTCTCTCTCGAGGACACGCCCCAAGTCCATGGAACTTAGACACTCTCTGCTGCTGCTGCGCACTCTCTAGGAATTGTGAATGCTAGGGAAGAATAAGGTTTGAATCAACTGACAGCTCTCAGTTTACTGGATTACCCTGAATTGTCTGAGATTGATATTTTGCCACCTCAGAGGCTCAAACGGAAATTATTACCTCTAGACCTGAGAGGATGATCTGTCCTATCAATTCAGATGGCCCGATGAAGTTGGGACTGACAGATAAAATAAGAAGAGGATGGGGTCCAAAATAGACATTGAAATGACTCCTAAACCAGAGTATAGAGGGAGAGCTGGACAGAGTTTCTCTGTGAAACTGAGTGGTTGGGATGCCTGAGGAAATGGCTTTACATAATCCATCAGCCACTTTACACATAGGTAGAAAGACCTGATTGTAAAATATAGGTGGCAATTCTGAAGCTCTAAGTAATCCATTAAAACTACCAGACACTGCCAACATGGGGGAAGGGTGATGTTTTCCAGTGTGAAGGACAGGATATTAATTATTGTCTATTTTTGGTGCCAGTAGTTTTCAAAGCCAATTTTAAAATTATACAGTGGTAATCATTCTCCAGTGGAAAATGAATATAAAGTAGGGTGTACAACAACGAGGCAGCCACATGAACCCATCCATTTCTCTTTAAGGAGTCTCTGCAGCACACGTTACTTAGGACGGCTTTACTTGCTTTTCTACCAGTGAGAGATCAGGGTAAATGAGACAGGGAACCAGAGAGTGGGAGGTCTACTAAAATGAGAAAGGGAAGATGCTTGAAGATAAAGTTGGCCTGGCTTGACATCTTTCTGGGTGGTTTTTTCACTTTCTTTGCCTGATGCGTAGCTGCAATCTCTACAGTTTCTGAGCCACATTCTGTGTCTCAACTTTCAAATTCAGTTTACATACCTACGTTTTGAAAGACTGTTGTTCTTTATGTTTTAAACTACTCCTTTATCCCTCCCCCATATTTAATGAAAAATAGGGGGCTGTTAACACAGGGGAAATTGTTAACCTCTGGTTCAAGGGCAGACAAAAAAAGGTGGAGAGCAATTCTATTTGTCTTTCTAATAAAAATGTGAAAATATTGAATTTCAAATAGAGTCATACTCTTACAACGAAACAAATGTGTAAAACATATATTATGGAGTAAAGGAATTAGTTAATACTAAAACTAATTTACTTTATTTTTACCTACCTCACAAGGTTGTTCTGAGGATCTAATGAAAAATCAGTGATTGAACATAATAAAAATGCTAAAATAATTTTGTGCTGTGATCTACGTTATTTATACTAGGATATTGTTACCAAATGCTTTTAGGTATTTTAATAACTCTCTCTTTCTCCCTTTTGGTTGTCCATCTCTCACCCATCCTGTGGAAGCCAAGAATCCTCTTGGTTATGCTCACTCCCACCCAGGTCTCCGAAGAGATTTCTTCAGGGTTATTTGACCTGTCTACCTCCCAGTTTCTATCACATATTGTCTTGTTCAGCACCCACCCCAACCCCCTTCCAAAGTTGCAACGAGTGAAAAGCAAAAAGCAGAAAGAGTAACAAAACTGAATAATTTTTTAAAGAAAATTATATTTCCCAGCCCATTTTAGAGCTGTTTTATGGCAAAGGCAGCAACTCCTATAGTGACCCAGCTCTGGGGTGTGTTTTGAAGAGTCACTCCCAGAACTTCAACCTAGAATCCATTTCTTCAGCTTTCTCAATTAACTCTGAGAAGTATCTCTGACCCTTAATCAATACCTCACTGCTTAAACTACACAGAGGTGATTTTGTTGTTTGCAACTAAAAAAATAGTTGACTTAAATTCATGTTTTCCCTTGTCAAATTCTGCTCTCAGCCCATACTTGCATAACCGACAAACGATGAAATAAATTCTTAGTAAGATTTTGTATTTCAATTCATACATGAGTTACTATTCTGAAAATTCATAAATCTTTATACTTACCTCATAAATAGAGGTGAGTATAAGTCTTATCTCTATCTATCCAACTTTCTCTAAAAAGATTGAAATCTAGGTATTATAGCTATCCTATTTGTTGGATTGAGAAGCTTTATTTAATCCACTTAGGAACCCAATGAGAACTCATATCTTCTTGGAATATAACCTCTTTTCAGCCCTGGATGTTCAACATGCACAGTCTTACTGGACTGGTAGAGATGTACATTTATTATTCGGCCTCTTTAATTTAGCTGCTGAGAAATCACATTAGGAAGGCAGAAGAAAGTATCTGTTTTAGAGTCATTTAAGGAGAGCGTTAAGCTATGCCACAAAACCAGAATTTTCAGAAGGCCGCATGATACCCTAAAGTTAGTATCCCAAGACAAGTCCACACTCTAGAATAAGGGTTTGCACTGGGTCTTCTGTTAATTAAAGCAGGTTCAGCAGTGTCCTGACTCATTATTCTTTTCTGTATTTACTGACCTACTTTGTTCCACGTTTTAGGGCATACAGCAGAGATGAGAGTCGCCATTGAGGGATCCACTGTGAACAGAAGACCCACGTGTAGAGATATTAATAGCACGACGCAAAGCTGGCACTGTAGAAGTAAAGTGCTGTAAGAGCACAGACTCCGTCTCAGAAGATCCGATAGGCTTAGCAGTCAAGGACAGTTATATGTTCTGGAAGTGTGTCTACATTCTGCCTATTTTTATGTTCTCTTAGGTCCAAACCCATACGCTGCTTTGGGATACTTCATGATTCCTCAGTGTTTCATTCCATTACCTAGCTAATAACTTTATACATAGTTAACCAATACGTATACTCATTCTCTCTGTTAAAATATACTTTCTTTATAAGTGATATTATTATTATGTTAGTATTCAGTAGACTATAGGCATAGTTTATGCATTGTATGAATTTGAGTCATTGGTAATGATCCTGGCTTTAAAAATCACCTTTTCTTATTCATATTTTGTTGCCTTAATATTTGCCATTATAGATTTGTTTCTTTGCTGTAAGTCTTATATTTTTTAATTAAATTATTTATGTATTAAAAAAATAAAATAAAAAAATAATAAAAATAAAGGTGGGAGGAGAAGGGGACGATAGAGCATGAGATGGCTGGATGCTAGCCAAGAATTAACAACAATCTCTAGGGCTTCAATAAAATATCACAGGATCTCCAAAAAATAAAAATAAAAATAAAATAAAATAACTGGTGTGTTGATTTATCTTGTGGTTAGTCCTGACAGATCCAGAAATCGACAGCAGCTGTGAGATCAGGAATCAGAACCTCATAGATGGCATTTAGGAACTGGTTTCGTTGTGTCCTTAGGTCTGGACACAGTGATGGGCTCCATGGTAATGGAAAATAGGATGCTAGTAATTATGCAATGCAACGGCATCCCAGTTAATCAAATGAACGCCTGTGGCTGACTGTGATAAAGTGCCTACTGAAGAACGTGCCTTGAGAGCCCAGATGGCTGATGCCCTTGACCACTGTAGCAGCTAGGATAACTATGGTGTGGGCTGGATTCTTCTGATTACTCTGCAGTGATGAGAGAAAGAAGGGCAAGCTCAAGTCTAAATTCTTATCACAAATCACAGAAGAGAAGTGGCAACCCTTAACTTAACAGATAAGAGAATCTCTTATCTCTTGTAACTCCTGAGCTGACATTACTGAAAATCTAAGGCAACATTTAATGGTGTGCATTACAGAATGACATACTATATTGAAGTCACCGCTTCACCAGGTCTTTAGTGTGCAAGTCAGGACACTGGGAGGTAGAATTCCTGAAATTTGAAAAGAAGAGATCTAGCTGGACTCAGATAAAACCCAGGTACTTAAACCCCTGAGTTACTCTAAATTTCCCTTTAGTAACCATTGAGTGCATGTGTGCGTGGTAAGTCACTTTAGTCGTGTCCGACTCTGTGCAACCCTATGAACTGTAGCCCGCCAGGCTCCTCTGACCATGGGATTTTCCAGACAAGAATACCGGAGTGGGTTGCCGTGCGCTCCTCCAGGGGATCTTCCCGACCCGGGGATCAAACCCTCGTTACTTACGGCTCCTGCATTGGCAGGCAGGTTCTTTACCGCTAGCACCACCCGGGAAACCTGAGCGCCTAACCAGAGCCAACTAGAAAAACAGAAATGTGTCTGCAGGGTCCCGACTCCAGCACCACTGGGTAATGTGTGGAAGAGTGGGTTTGGAGCTGCGACACGAGTCCCACACAAATGGGCAGCTAAGCTGTACGGTGTGAGAGGTGAGAGGCAGATGAGGTTCCGCCGGCAAGACTCAGCAGGACTCAGCTACGCCGTTCTGTGGCCGTCAGTCTCTGGCTTTCTTTCGGTATTTGCGTATTAAAAAGAAAATGGTGCACTAGAATGGTAGTTTAGTTCCACTTTTGTTTTGAGTAACAAAAACCTCTTATCAAATAAGGCCATGTAGAAAACTCAATTACATGAAACACATAAAAATGAGTTGCTCTTATTATATCTTGTACCCAGCTGGGGGACCTCCCCTTGCCCACCCTGAGCATCCACCCTGAGCTACCTCTTCAGGGCTCTAAGGCTCTACTGAATGCAGTCAGCAAAGCTCTCAAAAGGATCATCTCTCAAGATCCCTCTTGCTCTAAAGGAAACCGATTCTGAGATTCTCTCTTCACGTCTAAAGTACCTTGTTCTGAAAGCACAGTCCTCCGACCGGCAGCATCGCATCACCAGAGACTCAGCAGAAATTAACACATGTCACAGCTGCCTGGGCTCATGTCTCAGACTCCCCACTCACTCACTGTGCACCCCGGGAGCAAAGTGCTGACCCTCTGCTCTCACGTCCACCTCTGGAATTTCCATCTCAAGGGCCTCCTTCGTAGTAGGGGAACTCGAATAACATAAGAAGATCCTTGGGACCACAAACAAGTCACGTTCCCGAGAAATTCAGAGTGAAGGATTTTCCATAATTACCCGCCAAGTGACCCAATGGCAGAAAACTTTATAACAACAGGCCAAGGTCGCCTCACACTAATAAGAGAGGCCTCCTGTCTTTCAAACGGGAGGGGGGCTGATTTCAAAAATGACCAATAGCAGATACCAAAGGATCGGGAGGGCCCAAAACAGAGTGGAAAGCTCTTTCCGTGCTGCAGAAACCGAGCGGCATTTCAGCAACAACAATAAGCAGAGGTGCTAAAGGCCCCCCGGGGAGGGCGTGGGGTCTCAGAGTGGCTTCCCCAAGCCTCACCTTTCCTACAAATGAGCCAGCTGCCAGATGGGGTAAACATCATAAATCTCTAAGAACAGGGCTTGCACTCATGAGGTAAGCCAGGTGTTCGACCACGGAGGATGTTGAAATATGCAAGGCCAGCTCTGCCTGTGCCAAATGGGTCACAGCCGCCCCTCTGGGCGCGAGTTTCCCAGGCCCCTTGGTGGAACTGCTCACAATTAACTGCTTTGTCTGTCACCAAGCCCGCCTCTCTGTTGGACATGGGTTCCTCTCAGGTTGGTGGTCTCTCTCTCTCTCTGTCTCCACGTCTCTCTTTCTTATTTCCACGCATGCAGAGCAATCTTAATCCGAAATCACATCAGTTACCTAAGAGCCTTTCTGAGACTGTGTTAGCAAATCCATCACTTAGGATGGCAGGCTTGATGAAAGAGGCCCTGGGTGAGTGCGGAGAGACCAGAGGGTTGGGAAAGTGGACGCAGGCTCCGGGCCTCTTCCTCCTGGTCCTGATCTCTGGATCTGACATGCGTTTGTCATCCCAGCCTATGTTCAACTCAGGGATCAGAATGTGATTTTTAGATTTCTTCCCATGTGGTTATGGAGAATATCATGTAAGTTTGAAGATCAATAATTTGATAAACATACAAGCACCTCTGGGATCGTAATTTCTTCTTTAAACTTTCTAACTGAGCAGTGGGCATGAGAATGTAGGTAAAGATATGAGAAAAATTGCAGAGGTCCCCAATGGGGCAACCCCGGGACCCAAAACTCCTGACCACATACACAGGAATCTCAACTTTGGGAAATCCTCTAGGCCTTGAAACTTCACTGACTTCCTTTCCACCATCCCAGAAACTTCAGAATGTTCCAGTCTCACATCACCAAATGCAATAACAGATAACCACGGGCTTCTTTTCTTTCTGTCATTGGATTTGATAGGGTCTTACTGAGAGAACACCTTAATTAAATATAGTAAAATAATATATGTAGAACAATTGATACACAAGCAGTGATGGCTTGCAGGGTATTGTGTCATTTAAAAAAAAAACAAAAAACACTAAGCAGAGCCCCTTCCNTAACATAAGAAGATCCTTGGGACCACAAACAAGTCACGTTCCCGAGAAATTCAGAGTGAAGGATTTTCCATAATTACCCGCCAAGTGACCCAATGGCAGAAAACTTTATAACAACAGGCCAAGGTCGCCTCACACTAATAAGAGAGGCCTCCTGTCTTTCAAACGGGAGGGGGGCTGATTTCAAAAATGACCAATAGCAGATACCAAAGGATCGGGAGGGCCCAAAACAGAGTGGAAAGCTCTTTCCGTGCTGCAGAAACCGAGCGGCATTTCAGCAACAACAATAAGCAGAGGTGCTAAAGGCCCCCCGGGGAGGGCGTGGGGTCTCAGAGTGGCTTCCCCAAGCCTCACCTTTCCTACAAATGAGCCAGCTGCCAGATGGGGTAAACATCATAAATCTCTAAGAACAGGGCTTGCACTCATGAGGTAAGCCAGGTGTTCGACCACGGAGGATGTTGAAATATGCAAGGCCAGCTCTGCCTGTGCCAAATGGGTCACAGCCGCCCCTCTGGGCGCGAGTTTCCCAGGCCCCTTGGTGGAACTGCTCACAATTAACTGCTTTGTCTGTCACCAAGCCCGCCTCTCTGTTGGACATGGGTTCCTCTCAGGTTGGTGGTCTCTCTCTCTCTCTGTCTCCACGTCTCTCTTTCTTATTTCCACGCATGCAGAGCAATCTTAATCCGAAATCACATCAGTTACCTAAGAGCCTTTCTGAGACTGTGTTAGCAAATCCATCACTTAGGATGGCAGGCTTGATGAAAGAGGCCCTGGGTGAGTGCGGAGAGACCAGAGGGTTGGGAAAGTGGACGCAGGCTCCGGGCCTCTTCCTCCTGGTCCTGATCTCTGGATCTGACATGCGTTTGTCATCCCAGCCTATGTTCAACTCAGGGATCAGAATGTGATTTTTAGATTTCTTCCCATGTGGTTATGGAGAATATCATGTAAGTTTGAAGATCAATAATTTGATAAACATACAAGCACCTCTGGGATCGTAATTTCTTCTTTAAACTTTCTAACTGAGCAGTGGGCATGAGAATGTAGGTAAAGATATGAGAAAAATTGCAGAGGTCCCCAATGGGGCAACCCCGGGACCCAAAACTCCTGACCACATACACAGGAATCTCAACTTTGGGAAATCCTCTAGGCCTTGAAACTTCACTGACTTCCTTTCCACCATCCCAGAAACTTCAGAATGTTCCAGTCTCACATCACCAAATGCAATAACAGATAACCACGGGCTTCTTTTCTTTCTGTCATTGGATTTGATAGGGTCTTACTGAGAGAACACCTTAATTAAATATAGTAAAATAATATATGTAGAGCAATTGATACACAAGCAGTGATGGCTTGCAGGGTATTGTGTCATTTAAAAAAAAAACAAAAAACACTAAGCAGAGCCCCTTCCTGTCTTTGCAGGGAGGAAATTCATCAACAGACATTGAGTAACATAAGATCTGCAAATAAGGGCTGACATGAGTAAGTACACTTGGAGCTCAAGAAGTAGATGGTGAGCTTGGATAGAAGGTTTAAATAAAAATTCCTGGATTAAATAGACTTGAAACCTTTCTTCCCAAGAAGCAGTCTACTGGCAGAGAGCCCACTGGAGACGAAGGTTTGCAACGGTCCAAGAACATCAGCATCTTGTCATTCTCATGCTGACCTTGATGGTAATCCCAGCCACTCCAGAGACTTCAAAGAAAACAAACAAAGCCTTTTATACAGTGTATGATCACACATGGCTCCACACTAAATATTACCTTTTATATATTCTCTATATTGTTTATTTTATATATTGTGGGTTCATCGTGCATAATTTTAAGACAGCAAGTGGTAGTCTCTTAAGTTTCACTTAACTTTGTGTTCCGTTTCAGAGTTCTGACTCACAAATCTGTGTGCTATGAATGAATGAGCACATGAGTGACCAGCGGCCACGGGCATCTCTGAGCAGAGTGCTGGTCCTCTTTTATCTTTTAGGGCACTTGTTCATTTTCTGTGAGGTCATAAACAGTGTGGATTTTGGAGTCAGACAACCAGAGTTCAAAACTAGCCTTGCTAATCACTAGCTGGTGACTTTCAGATGTCTACTTATCCTTTCTAAGACCATGGTTTCCTTATTTGCAAAATAGGATCAAAACCTTTTAAGTGAAATAAGGTATTTGGAAGCAGTTAAGCATACCACTCCTTCCAGTTAAGCATAACTTTCCTTCCATCAGCACCCCAGCTTCTTTGTTCTCTGGCATTTTAGAGACTAGCGTCATTGTCTCTCCCTTTTTTCCCTTACTAAAGGGAGAAGCTTCTGACCCGCCTTCCTATCTACACAGCCATCTACTTACCGATCTATCCACCCACCCCCACTAACATTTAAATCATGTGATATCGCATAACTGCTGACGACTTGAGTTCTGGAGTAACACACACACTTGCTTTCAGATCTCACCTACTGACCCAAAGTGCTCGTGCCTCCTTGGTTGCTCAGTAATGTCTGACTCTGCAACCCCATGGACTGTAGCCTGCCAGGTTCCTTTGTCCATGGGATTTCCCAGGCAAGAATACTGGAGTGGGTTGTCATTTCCTTCTCCAGGGGAACTTCCCAATCCAGGAATCAAAACTGTGTCTCCCGCACTGGCCGGCGGATTCTTTACCACTGAGCCACATGGGAAGCCCTACTGACCCAAAGACCTTGTGTGATTTATCTAAGTCTCAGCCTCAATGTTCTCACCATAAAATGGGATTCGTTAGTTTCCATTCTGTAGAGAACTACTGTAAGGATTAAATGTCATTTAAATACAGGATTTAACAGAGTTCTCAGCTCAAAAATCATTATCTATTGTAAAGTTTGGGCTTCCTAGGTGGCTCAGTGGTAAAGAATTTACCTGTACTGCAGGACACATAGGTTCAAACCCTGGATTGGGAAGATCCTTTGGAGAAGGAAATGGCAACCCACTCCAGTATTTCTGCCTGGAAAATCCCACGGTCAGAGGAGCCTGGCGGTCTACACTCCATAGTGTCACAAAAGAGTCACACACAACTTACTGACTGAAACAAACAATTGCAAAGGTTAGCTTTTTCCCCCTTCCATTTCCTCTCCAGAAGCTTAAGTCTCCAGAGTGGGCATGACCTGAATACCCATAACCTGAGGTTTCTGCTTTTCAGTATTTCCTTAAAACTTGACATTGAAGCAAGGCACTCCCAGGGACTGAAAGTGTCTCTTTGTCATTTTACTGAGACAGCCGCTCTCCTCACACAGCTCACAGTTCTTTTTTTGGCTGTTCAGCTTCCTCTGTAGTCATTGAAATGGAAAACTCAGGATTTCTCCCCCGTAGGGTTTTGTCTTCCATTTTATCAGAATCTGACCAAGATCTCAGACTGTTTCTGGGCATCCACAAAGAGTATTCAAACCTGCCCAGATGAGGAGAAGGACAAACTGCCAAGACTTCAGGGCTTGGAGGCTGGGCACAAGGTCTGACCTGGGTTATCTTGTGGGCAGTGTCTGCTGCCCCGCCTCCAGCATCACGCAGCTTTGCCAGGACTCACTAACACTCTATTTTTCTATGTTGAAAATAGAGTTTAAGGGACATCAAAGGGTCAGAAGGAATGTTAAGAGGGCCTGGGTCACTGTTTCAGTCCATACTCAACAGCATTGCCTCCTTGATATACCCCCTGGATACTTACTCTGCTAAGAATGTACATAGGTGAGTTCCTCCAACATTCTAAGAGGCAGGAAACAAACCCCTCCTTCTTTCTAGCTCTGAAATTCCTGTGCATGGTCAGTATGTGCTTGGAAAATACAAACATACATTCATACCTAAATGACAACCATTGAGCATCCTCAAATTTATTTTTATTATTATTAATTCTTATTATTTTATGCCATGGAAGAATAAAATAGTCTTATTATTTCTTTTCCTATTCCTGTTTCATCACAATTCACCCACACAGGCACACACAGCTCCTCGCCCATGCTCACCCTGGCTTCTCACTCACCTGATAGAAAAAATAAAACCTGCATGTGGGGTCTAGTTAAAGCAGACCATTTTAGTGTTAAGTTTAAAATGTGAACTATATTTTCTAAGTATTCTATTCTGTCATTTTCCTCTTAGAGTTTAATACCTGGCCCTGGTATTAATTAATACATACTTATTTATAAGATTATGAGCACTTTTACTCCATCTACAACTTAAAGCTGTGGCTGGGAGGGATAAAGAAAGGGCAAAAAATCTTCTGGAGGGTGTTCAGGTAGGGAAAGAGAATTATGACAGGTATCAGAAATACTGTAGAAAAAGATATGATGCTGGACGTGAAACAGAGAAAAGGGACATTGTGGGTTTTCCCCCCAAGTTTGCATCACCCGTTTTCTCTTGATTTTCTGATGTTAGCTTTGCAACTGAATTTCGTTCCCAACAGCAGGAGGCTTCCATAAACCAGCGCTCAGGCCTCTCTGGTCCTGCAGCTCACTGTCAACCTGCCCCACAGGAAACCTTGTTATTCCTCTTCAGAGGTCTGGGCGTGATGGCTATTTATCTCGCAGAGCAAGCTGGGCTTGGGGGAAGCCTCTGTGTTAGATCTTCTGGTCTGATTTTCCCCGACGTCCAGTCAGCTCTGAGCTATGTGTGCTGTGACTCTGTAAGGAGTATTGAAAAGTGTGCACTGTGTCCCATTCTGAGCATCCAAGCTCATGGACAGTTAAGGAAGTGACCCGACAGCTACTAGGCCTCCCCTGCTATTGCCAGTACTGTGCGCATGCTCCAAGTGGTGCTGAATAACAACACAAAATAAGCAGAGCAACCCGCCTCCACCACCCTCGGCCCCTCAGGTTAATATCACTTAGCAAGCTGGCCTTAGGGCAGCCTTCCACCTGCTCACAGTTGACCAAGAATCAAAGAAATGCTTGCTTTGCAAGAAGACAATCCTTTAAACCAAATATGATTAGAATTTCTGCTTAGCTTTAACCATTTTTAAACGATTCTCTCTCTATACATCTATGTATGTATATATATACACATACACATATATTTTATTCCTATTCATATTTATGAATTATGAATAGGAATGAAATGACTATATATATATATACATATGTATATATATAGTCACAGTTTCATATTTTACCACCTAAAAAAATAAGCTAATGTCTCTGTTTATATCCACGTGTTAAAAACAAAAGTCATATGTGATAATGACAATATTTCTCTTGTCATTAATAGTGCTTATCATTGATGTCAAGTTCTTAAATGACAGATAATAAAAGTATTTTATGTGTAGATTTATAATTTTTCTATATCATTTTTGAAAGCTATGTACTAAAGTTTGAGCAACATTTTTAATGAATTTCAGCATGTGGTTTCCTCTCCTTGTCCAAACCCTATTTAATATTCATTTCTCAGTTGAAATACGCCCACAGCCCTTGGGATTCACACATATGGTTTCAGATTAAATACATATAATCAATAAAAATAAGATATTGTTTAATGCTTCAGTCTCGAGTTAAGGTTCTATTCATAAATTTATTATTACAGGTTTTGCTGTAGTTAAAACAGACCATACATGACTAGGATAAGTAAAACAGCATGTTTCATACTGGGCTCCTGCATTGGCAGGCTGATTCTTTACCAATGAGCCACCTGGGAAGCCCCATTTTATCCCTATCTATCCTCATCTTTGAATTATGAGAAGAAATAGCTGTCATCCTAGCATTCTCAGTGGTAAAAAATCCACCTGCCAAGGTAGGAGACGCAGGTTTTGATCCCTGGGTTGAGAAGATCCCCTGGAGAAAGAAATGGCAACTCACTCCAGTATTCTTGCCTGGAAAATTCTATGGACAGAGGAGTCTGGCGGGCTGCAGCCCATGGGGTTGCTAAGAGTCAGACATGACTTAGAAATAAAACAACAGCAAGTATTTAATAGCCAATTTCCAAAAATATATTGTATTACAAGTTACAGAATAAGTTTAGACTTAGTAACTGAAATTGTAGGTGATAAGATTTGGCAGGTGTTTTTATCACTGTTCAGAAAAGAATTTAGTAGAAACCCAATAGGTCTTCCTGATACCCTCCTCCCTAAACTATCCCCTCTTCCTTCAATAAACACAATCATTCTCCATCTAATTGATCTTTATTATTTTCCTTAGCACTTACCACTAACTGAAATCATGTCTATTTATTTGGTTCTTCATTTATCAATGTATGTAGGTACCTTTCACCTTTTCACCCTTGTCTCGCTGTACAGTACAGTATATGGGCATCCTATAAATATCTGATGAGTGAATAAATGAGTGGATGTTTTCACCTATACTCTTTTAAAACTACAAAACATGTAATCTCATATAGTTATATATAGACAGATATACACAGTCACTGCTTTACACAGAAATGTGAAACAATAAAAATGGTCATGTAAACTGAAACTATGGAAAGCAACCTTAATAATAATTAGGAACAATTATGATTGCTCCTTGAATTTCAAAAGTTTTTGCAAAATCATTAAAAACTTTTAGTATCAGATATAAATGTATTGTACATCATGCATCCTTGCTCAGTCGTGTCCAACTCTTTGTGAGCCCATGGACTGAAGTCCATCAGGCTCCTCTGTCCGTGGGATTCTCCAGGCAAGAATACTAGAGTGGGTTGCCATCTCCTACTGCAGGGAATCTTCCCAGCCTAGGAATTGAACCCGTCTCCCGCATTTCCTGCTTTGGCAGGCAGATTCTTCACCACTACACCACCTGGGAAGCCCCCGTAAATGCACAGGAAAATTTTAAAATATAGGGAAGCTCATACTTACTTAGTATATGGTAACTTACACCATTAGAAATATTGAGATTTACAGTGTTTCTTTTTTTGGAAAAATGTTTATCACGACTACTTTGAACAGCTTGCTGTCTTCTCACTGTGTAAATTACAATACATTGTGAGCATCTTTCGATGGCTGGGCCAATTGTCATGGCTCTCTAGGTTTGGATTGGCCTCCAAGGTTTTGTTCTTCATGCTTTCAATATCTTAAAATATACGTGAGAATTCCATTAAAGTGGGGTTTCTTGCCAGCATCAGTTCCTTCGGGACATCTTCATCCTCTTTGTTTTGTCTGTCTTCCGCAATTTATATCAACAAGCTTGTCTCCACTGTCTTTGGCTGCGAATGTAGAGCTTCTCAACTGGCAGCAGCGTCAACGTACCCACCTACGGATAGATATTTCTTCTCTAACTCCATTTATGTTTCATTTGAATTTCACTTCCAGTGTTAACTCACTTCTCACTTCTTGCCTGCAATTCATCTCTGTTGGCCAATTTCTTCTTTAAATTGTCTGTTTCTGAAAAATGTCATTGGTTTTATCCTGGGAGACAAGGAGGCAACAAAACTCCAGACTTCACTGTCTGTGCATAAAATGAATTACCGATGCAGAGGGGCCTCTGATGGGCAAGGGATGGAAGAAATGATGTAACTGCTCACTGATTATAAAGCAAATCTGTTATTTACGGAGTGATTTGTGGACTGAGGGATTTCCTGGTGGCTCAGACAAGAGTCTGCCTGCAGGGTGGGAGACCCAGGTTTGGTTCCTGGGTCAGGAAGATTCCCCTGGAGAAGGGAATGGCAACCCACTCCAGTATTCTCTCCTGGAAAATCCCATGGACACAGGAGCCTGGCAGGCTACAGTCCATGGGGTCTCAAAGAGTCAGGCACGACGGAGCGACTTCACTTTCTTTCTCTTTCTCTTTATTTGTGGACTGAGAAGTTAGCAGTTTAATTTGTACTTTATGCAATTACTTATACACTAAAATTTGAACCATGTTGTCAGGGATCTGGTGCTAATTAAACTGTAGCAACCAAACTTCATGCACATTGGAACCACACAAGGAAAAAACCGCCCGTAATTGAAAATATTAATTCTCTGCCAAACTTTCATATAACATCTAACTCTATGTATAAGAGAAGCTACTTTAGAACCATGCAAAATCAGATTCTTTACTCTCAGAAGTCATCAATTAAAAACACAGAGATCATATTTTCCTTATTGCCCTTCTTTGAGCAATAGAGAACTGTAGACTTCTGGCTGCTGAACAGGTCAAAGAAAACAAGAGGTAACTGAACATTTACATATTCGCATTTATTAGCCAGGATCAGAAATGCGTTAAGTCAGTGGTTTTCAAAGCTCATCATGTGTTAGAATCAGTAAATGGATGGTTAAAACCCAGATTGCTGATCCCGCCTGAGCGTTTCTAATTTCTAAGTTTTGGGGTGGTACCTGAGAACTTGCCTCTCTCACCAGTTCCCAAATGAAGCGGATGCTGCAGATCGGGAACCACATATTCAGAACCACTGACTGAGGCACATTCAGAAGGGCGTTTCATGAGGAGAGAGAAAAGAATCGGGAGACCAAAATTTGGCAAGAAGACAGCCGCTGACTCAAAGGGCTTCAGGCATCTCAGAGATCTTTTTATTTTAGGCTTCTTGTTTTACAATTAAGGAAGTGGAAGCCTGCAAGATTCACATTACTTAACTCAGAAACAAAGTTAACCCGTCTTAGAGACTGGTCTAAAACCTAGACTCTATTCCCAATAATTTCTGAAAGATAGCTAGCACCATAATAGACCCATTCTCAACAACCATAAGGTGAGATTACTATACACACATGTGTGCGTGCGTGCACACACACACACACACACACACACACACACACACAGTGTTTCTCAAACTTTGCTTCATATGAAATGGCCTAGTTAAAAATTAATATTCCCCAGCCCTCACCTAAAAGTTCTGATTTCAGAGGTGGAGGATGCAACCCCAGGAGATCCAAATGCAGGTGAACTGTTCTTTAAGAAATTGCTCTAGAATATTAAAAGCCAATGTTTTAAAGCACACTCTATACACAGGAAAGAATAGAACGCTGACTTGGCCTTTTTTTTTTTTCTTTCACAAAATACTTTTACAGACTATGAAAACTCCTCAAGCTATCCTATGAGGCAGATGAGGCACCTCCTTGGAGAACCCTTGGTCAAGTCTCCACTCTCCAAGTTTCCTTTTCCTCATCTGTATAAGGAGTGAAGTTATTAAAATTGATCGCATATGATTGCTCTGAGGACAAAATGAGAAAAAATATATGAAAGCAATCCGTGAATGGAAAAACATTACATGGAAGTTAGTGGCTACCTTCATTATAGAGAAGCTTAAATTGGATATGATTTTGTTCAATGTCAACTGGAGAATCTGCAGATAAAAAATTCTTAGTTGTATTACAGTAGGCTCCTCCTGGCAGAAGCTTACTTATTTGTCAAAGGAACCAGAAGAGGTAAAACCTCCATAAAAGTCATAAGATTTCACTCTCACAGGTTCCCAATTACCGTGAACAGAAGCTGGAGACTATGTCCTAATCTGTAACAATAAAAACATACAATATATCCTAGGCACAATGGTTTTCTTAGAAAACTGGCTAATCTGTCCGCAGGATATTTCCTGCCTCTTCTGACTCTCACATGAATTAGGGATTGGAAACCGGACAATTTTGACTTCCTGAGCTTTCTTTGCTTTTGGCAATGCTGGAAGAATAATTTTAAAGGGAAGAAAATGAAAATGATCCATTTACCTTGACTCTGCCCTCACTCTGAAGGAGGATTTTGGAGCTGGCGAAAGAAAATACCAGAGAGGGAGGGGAGTCTTCCTTCCCCACAGAGCGTTGAACATAAGACACGTTCTCCTTTTGAGAGCTCAGCACTTGGGTTTCTCCACATATTTTAATCAATATTCACTGAACCACAACACTCTGGCATCCACGGTCACTCTGGTGTTGTGTTTCATGAATAACTACTTTTTCCACTGGGTGCAGGAGAAATGACTCTGTACGTGGCTGGGCAGAAGATCATTCCTTCGAGCAAAGCAAAACCAGCAGTTTCAGGGGAAATGTGGGCATCTCAGTGTGGTGATCAGTGCACATCTAAAACGTAAACTCAAATTACAGAAGCCAACTCACAGGCCAACTGATCTCTTTTGGAAGATGCGGCTTCAGACCATTCCACGTGCATGTGGAATGCCTAGACCTGATTACACAGTTCTCCTGAAAGCCAGTGCTTCCCAGGAAACCTTATGAGATGGAGTGAAGTAATAATGTGTATTCCCCAGCAAATAAAACTGTTAACATGACCTGGCCTCTTTCTGGCAGAAGCATGTTGCAAAATCCCCCGGGGAGGAAGGTACTGAGCCTGGGAATCTGAGTTCAGCTGGGAGCCTGGTCTCCACTGCCCAAGTGCTGCAAGCCTGAGGCTCCTTCTCATGAAATGGCCTCCGAGATGGTGAAGATACCCAGGAAGGTCAGAGAGCTGAGAAGCCTGGATCCAGCTCATGCCCCATTCTGAGGGTAATCCATCTTTCCGTAATTCCTTCAAGTCCAAAACACTCCACCTCCTCTCCTATACCAGCTCTTTCTTTAGGTTTCTTCCATCAGTGGGACTGGAATTCTTTCAAACTGATCAACATCTCATTTTTTATCCCCCCTTCACACCCATCTTAACATCTAGACTTCCATCCTAATATCAGATAGCTTCTATTTTCCTTCATAGTGTCTCCAGAAAGAACTCTTCCTAAGTACCCACTAACGTGAAGGCATCAGAAATCCATTCGTTCATTCATTCTTACAGACATTTGGCATCATGCAAAGCACTGGGCTAAGACCTCTGTAGTTAAGTAGGGGAGAAACAGCGATTTAAAGTAACTGCTATATAAAAATGAAGTCAGGATTCACACTATTGTCCCTACCAGGAACTCCCAGATTTTCAGTCTTTAAACACAAGTCCGGAGACACTTCCTCCTGGAAGCCTGCCATGAATTCACTTCCAAATGAATGAATCAGGTATCTCTCTTATGGGCTTTCAAGAGTGCTTATCTAGATCACTGCACTGACGCTGCACCCACTAGCCATTGATGTGCCTGCTCCCTAACTAGACTGTGAGCTTTAAAGACACTGTGGTATTCATCTCTGTACTAGGAAGTACTTAACATAGAGCCCAGTAGATCCTGTTCATTGCATATTTCTGAATGCACGAATGGATAAAAACTATAAATGAAAAATCTTACAAAGTTGTGAAACATAAAAAGGAATGAGTATTAACTTTAACTAGAGGAATGAAGGCAATTTTCATGGAAGATGTGGTATTTAAGCAAAGCACCGACGCGTGAACAGGATTTCCAGAATTTGAAAAGATCAAGGGCTTGGGAGGGGTGGTACACAGAGAATTACTTTTTAAAACCTAATAGATTCTCCCCACCTCTAATCTGTTACTTCTCTAATCTTTCCTATACTCCAGCAAAGTTTCTCCTTGCTTGTGCAGAACCTCCAAAGATGCCTTACTGTTTAACGGGATAAAGTTCAAGTAGATCAGCTTTCATCTCAAGGGTCTTGCTGCTGCTGCTGCTAAGTCGCTTCAGTTGTGTCCGACTCTGTGTGACCCAGTAGACGGCAGCCCACCAGGCTCCCTCGTCCCTGGGATTCTCCAGGCAAGAACACTGGAGTGGGTTGCCATTTCCTTCTGCAATGCAGGAAAGTGAAAAGTCAAAGTGAAGTCGCTCAGTCGTGTCTGACTGTTAGCGACCCCATGGACTGCAGCCTACTAGGCTCCTCCATCCATGGGATTTTTCAGGCAAGAGTACCAGAGTGGGGTGCCACTGCCTTCTCTGAAGGGTCTTGCTATTGTTATCCAAAACATTTTTCCTAATCCTAGTGTTCACTCCTTGCTCACCCACTGTCTGCACACATCAAGCCCTCCTACTCTCTGCCCCCAAATATCTTACGTTTTATCATCTCTTTGCTTCTCCTCTCTCTCCAGCCCTCACCTTGAATGCCTTCCTCATGCCTTCCTGCCATGGACAGTAGCACTCTGTCTTTCAAAACCCTATCTCCTTCATGCAGCCTCCCTTTTCCATGCCAGATCAGAGTATCTTCTTCTAGATAACCTGATAACCACTCTTCTACCATTTAACCATCGTGTGGTTTTCTGATTTTAAGCCTGCTTTGTCCCTCTTTGGGAGACCAAATAAGGTACCTAAAAGCTAGGATAATGGGACAGTGGCTTCTGTAACATGCACAGTGTTTCAGATGACTATTCTATTGATGAAAAATTCTTGATAACTGAAGCACTCTTCTAAGGATATATGACAAGTCTTTAGGCAGACATCTTATTATTCAGCTACCAGCAGATAGGGGTGCATTTTCTAGAAAGAAGATTGAATTTAATGAGAAGTAAATGATCTGTTATCAGTGCGCCTATGTTATGAAATCACTAACTTTGCCTATGTAATGAAAAAAAACTTGCTACTTTCCTCCTTCCTTGATAGAAGTACAGTCGTAGTTACTTTTTATCTCTTCCATGAAGCCAAAGTAATACTTTTTTTAACTGTGTAACTAGCCCTTTAAGATAGGTGCATCCTTTTCACCGTTTCTACCCTTGGCCTTATCTCTGTGGGGCTCCTTCACGCTTTTCAGCTTCCAGGCTTTGCCCCTCGTCAAACCACATCAATACGAGTCTCAAACCTTAATCATAAAAGACATCTCGAGGGAGAGAGGCTTAGTACTTTACGAAAAGAAGCAACTGTATCACACATGGCGAGCTGCAGGGCATGGAGAATCCATCACCTAACCTTTCCCAGCCTCTATCCATCTGTGCCCCACTGCTGGATTTCCAAGCTTGACACTGAATGCTTTCCAATGGGAAACTGTAGCAGGATTTTTTTTCCCATCCTTTGGTCCCTATTGTGTGTTCAGCTGCACTGAAGCTAGCTGCTAATCAAAGCCAGAGTCTCTCATACACAAACAAACAGGGCATTGTGGCCTCCCCTGGGGCTGGAACACAGCAATCCAGCAAACAGTTTGGTCAGGTGATAGCAGGCTGGAGGAGCAGACAGCGCATCACCCAGACCCCCTCCAGTCCCCTCTCCTCCCATGCCCTTCCTCAGGACAAGCCAACTGAGCCACCAGGCCAGGCAAACCAAGGCCTGAGAAAGCAGTGGCAAATAAAACAATATACAGTCAAGGAGATCCGGTCTGATCACAGGATTCTTTGTCCAAAAAGAGTGTATTCCCTTGACTGTAGTCAGGTAGAAATAAAATACATAGCAAGAAAACATATTCCTGGACACAAGGGGAGGAAGGAAGGGACTGAGTCAAAATATTTTCAGATACTCACTGAGCCCTTGTCATAGAACAGCAGGTGTAGGTGGAAGAGAGTAATGTTTAGGAGCTTTGTGGTTAGATATAGCTGATCTATAATCTCCATTCTACTTCCTGAACTTCCTCGATGGTCCACTGGTTAAGATTCCGAGCGTCCGAAGCAGAGGGTGTGAGTTCAATCTCTTGTCAAGGAACTAAGATCTTACATGCCACGTGATACAGTCAACAGTCAAACAAACGATGTTCTCAGTTCCACCTCTCACTAGCTTGTGACCTTGAACAAGTTACTTAGCCATTCAGGGACTCAGTTAGTAATGTTAGTGAATTGTGCTCAGACCAGAAAAAGGAAAAGTGATAAGAAAAGAAAGCAAGGTCTCCAGCTTCTAGAAATAGCTGGTGATAGGGGATGACGACTCCTCCCTGGCCCTGGCATTTCCTAGGATGAGAGCCTCAGATGCAATGGAAGGTCCTGAACTTGACTTACTGCCATTGTCCCCAGAGCACACCAAGGGAAACTCAGGATGCCCGAGGCCAGCATGAAGCCTGGATACAGCTGTCTTCATACCACAACAGGTGTGGGACTCTGAGTGCCTGCACAATGATTATGAAAACATCCCTGAGGATGAAAGATGGAGTAGAAAAGCTAGAGAGGTCAAAGAACGTGATTGCTCATGTCACAATTTTTGGGGAAGGCAGCCAGTTAATATTAAATGTCACCGGGGTCAGTGAAGAGAGTGCAGGAGAGCGGGGAAAGTGAGTAGAAACTATGTGAAAGAAAGTGAAGTCGCTCAATCGTGTCCGAATCTTTTGTGACCCCATGGACTGTAGCCTACCAGGTTCCTCTGTCCATGGGCTTTTCCAGGCAAGAGTACTGGAGTGGGGTGCCATTTCCTTCTCCAAGGAATCTTCCTGACCCAGGGATCAAACCTGGGTCTCCCACATTGCAGGCAGACGCTTTACTGTCTGAGCCAGCAGGGAAGCTCCAAACTTCCCTGTGTGAAAGGTTGCCTTAACTCTATGCAACGATAAACATGAATTGAGTACCTACTGGAGAAGGCGATGGCAACCCACTCCAGTACTCTTGCCTGGAGAATCCCAGGGACAGAGGAACCTAGTGGGCTGCCATCTATAGGGTCGCACAGAGTCGGACGCGACTGAAGTGACTTAGCAGCAGCAGCAGCAGAGTACCTACTACTCCATTTGCCATTTGCTATTTGGGTAGTGGAAGAATGGATGCTTTTGAACTGTGATGCTGGAGAAGACTCTTGAGAGCCCCTTGGACTGCAAGGAGATCCAACCAGTCCATCCTAAAGGAGATCAGTCCTGGGTGTCCACTGGAAGGACTGATGCTAAAGCTGAAACTCCAATACTTTGGCCACCTCATATGAAGAGTTGACTCATTGGAAAAGACTCTGATGCTGGGAAAGATTGAAGGGAGGAGGAGAAGGGGACAACAGAGGATGAGATGGTTGGATGGCATCACCGACTCGTTGGACATGAATTTGAGTGAACTCTCGGAGTTGGTGATGGACAGGGAGGCCTGGCGTGCTGCGATTCATGGAGTCTCAAAGAGTCGGACACGACTGAGCGACTGAACTGAACTGAACTGACTGAATGTGAAAGAACTAGAACTGTCCAGAGGTACAGGACAGAACAAAGAGGTTCGGCAAGAAGACACAGGACCACTGAAACGGACAACTAATACAGTGACTTCCATTAAATACCAAGGATAGACAATCCAAAATGATTTAATAACTGAAGCACCTTCACATAGAGGCTGACAAATGGAAATAAAATCAGCTAGATGCCATCTTGAGGAATCCTTAAGATCTGTAGGTTTACTTCAGGAAACACCAGTCAGTATTCTCATGTCTTATCTTTTCTAGTATGTATCTGAAGTGCTCCCCAATTGCATATGGCACTCCTCATTGGGTATTTCCACATCCTTATTTCAGTAAAAGTCAAATTAGTTCAATAAGCCACAGTCCCATAGTTTCTCCGTTTTCACCTTCTGGGGGAATTTTTTTTACTTGCTCCTTAAGGCTTTCCTAACTGTCCTGCTCTCAACCATTACACTTCTCACCTCTTAAAATTCAGAGGTTCCTAGCCTCCTATCAGGAACAGAGATCTCACTGCAGCATTATGAGTCATAGTAAATACAAACATACAGCAGATACAAATACGTTAGGCTGATCTTCCTCACCGAAGAAACATTAAAATCTCCTTAGGGAGAGTGGTCACACCTTCTTGTGTTCTGTACTTATTTTCAATAGTTGCTCAAGTGCCAATAGATGATGATAAACCTGGCCATACCTTGATGTGCACCTGGAAATTAGGTAAGGAAGTGGTCAAATNGTTAGGCTGATCTTCCTCATCGAAGAAACATTAAAATCTCCTTAGGGAGAGTGGTCACACCTTCTTGTGTTCTGTACTTATTTTCAATAGTTGCTCAAGTGCCAATAGATGATGATAAACCTGGCCATACCTTGATGTGCACCTGGAAATTAGGTAAGGAAGTGGTCAAATTGAGATGAGAAGAAAAGGAAACAATACGTAGTTTTTAAATAGAAATGCCCAAGTCTCTTTTTTTTTTTTCTCTTTTTTTTCTGATTTCAACAAAGATACTTAACATTACATATTAGAGCTCGTGAGTAGACGTCAGAGTAGAAAACTAATCCAGGAAGCTAACTGGGCCGGAAGGGATGCTGTTGTGCCCATGAAAGGGAGCCTCTGGGTCTGTTCCTTGTCCTTTCATGATCCCCCTACAAGAGTGGGGAAGATATGAATGGAACCAATGGGTAGAGGGTATAAGCCTTATGGACAAGTTGACTCCAGTAACCAGCTTGTCTAGCTCACAGCCCAGCATCCAAGATTGCTCATGTCCTATTTAAAGCAGGAGCTCTTCACTTGAACAACTGATACTGTTTTGTCTGCAAATACTTCCTCTGAGAGGAACAAGGAGGGGACAGGCTTGCTCCTGTCCTGGAATGACTTATACCAAGAGGCACGCAGAGCTTAGGAGATTTAGAAAGCAAACAAGACAAATCCACTGGGGAGAAAAATCCTAACGAACCCCACCAGAGTTCACTGAGCCCAAAGGACCCAAAGGGAGTTCATGCAGAGTGGAGGAAAGTATTGGTGGGAATCCCAATACTGGCACAGGCAATAAAAGCCTTTAACTTTCACCCCTTCCTAATGTTCTCTGTGAGATCTGAAGCTCCTCTGCCCAAGCATCAGGCTTCTATCAGATTTTTGGATGTTTTCCCTAGGCTCTCAGTTCAAGTCCACTTCTATTTCTTTTGTATTCTTGGTTCTGCTGCCTTTGAAGTTAAACGCTCTCCTTCTAATCTCTTGCAAGAGAAATCATTGGATGAGATATTAGAAACCCACAGTTACCTTGCCTTTAGGAAATATGGACTGAGTTAGAGAGAAGTTGGTAGAAATCCACCTCTACCTGCTCATTCCTGCTAAATTGCTTTTGATCTGTTTCTCCAATCCAAATTCATTTATGACAGCCTTGAAGTACACCTTCCAATCCCCAGGTATCATATATCAGAGGGCAAACTCTGTGATCCCTAACCATGAGACCCAAACTGCTGTTCTCAAAGGCTAGAAAGTATTTTAGGCTCAAGTTGGTTGGAATCCCAATACTGGCACAAACAATAAAAGCATTTAACTTTCGCCCCCTTCTCTACAAACAAAAGTGTGGTTGACAAACCCAAGTGTGATCTGACTCACTTTAAACTAGAGCCAATCTGTACACTAGTCATTCCAAATAATAACAGAGCAAATAAATACTCCCCGAAGAGTGCCAAGCCCTGGGGGGACGGGGCTCAGAGAGGTCAGCTGCCCCTGCAAGTTCACCACCTGCACCGCATCAGGCCCACTCATCTTAGCCCAGAGCAGCTCCGAAGGTCCTCAGGCTCCTGGGACCTGCTAAGGGCTTGAGATTGAACCTGGGTGGGATCAGGCAGCTGTGGCTTCCCTGGGGAGACATTTACCCCTGGATACGTATCTGAAGGGTCTGCAAGGTTAAGAATGAAAGATAATGTTTACTCAGCTTGACCTTTAACTACACACTAAGGTCCACAGGATTATTTGTTCCCATCTAAATATCCATCCTTTGCTGGGAGAAAGATTTTTTGTTTGCTTCGTGGGATGATGGCTGTTTGTTAGCATTCTTCTATTTCCAACTTTTTAATGAGCGTCCATATTAATTTACTAAGCTTTTTATGATTCAAATTTACTGATGTCAAGCTAAATAAATTGAATTTCTGTCTTAACTGGACCACTTAGTAGAAACAAATGCACATGGTAATATTTGTAAAACTATAAAAATATAGCATATTTTGATTACAATGTTGACCTAAAAAGCAGGACAATTATTTGCACAACTATTTTTAAAACTTAAATCAGGAAAACTATAAAAGTGTGTCAGAGTGTTAATAGTGGTGCCCATTTTGAGCATAATTATATGTCATTTTTTTCCTTCTTCATAACTTTTAAGATCTGAAAATCTTATAACTTGGACAGAATGAGAAAAACTAATGTGTTTCTTCAGGTGCATATTTGTGTTTTCCTAATAAAAGACATAGTAATAAAAAAATACGTTATGTTTCACATCATTAAAGTTAATCAATCTTTTTACAAGTTTGAATGGCATTGAGCTGAATTTAAGGTTCTGCATTTTGCCAAAGGCCTTGAATTGAATAAACATATCTTGTAATTAAAAGAGGATGGGAAGAAAGTCTTTATGTTATTGTTTCAAAATGTAAGTACCTCCACCAGTAAAAATAACTTAATAAACTTTCTGCTTTCTTTCACATAGCAGCTTCAGACTTCATTTGATCCATCTTGGACCATAGCTCATATTTAAAGAAATACATTATACACAGAAGGCAACATTTTTTTATAGAAAAAAATTTTTTGAAGAACTAAATTGGCCCTCACATAAGATTCTCCAAAGCAGCAAGACATATTTTTTTTTTTTAAGCCAAAGATCCAACTCCTGGCTTAACGTGGACACTGTTAAGTGTCCATCTGGCCGGCTGGCAGATGCCCAGTGGAAGCCTTCTGATGTTCTAATGCTCAGAAACGAAGGCCACTAAACACAAAAACTTTAGAGATGATTCTCTGATGTCGAGAGCAATAATCCCTCACCCAGGTTAGAAGACGCCATATTATTCTCAAATGAGGAAGACCATTACAGAAACATTGTTTTAAAGTTTTATATGGTCTCCATTCATTTTATCCTGAGTGAAGAAGAGTTTCTCTGTTAGCTAAAATGGAGACTGAGAAATGTTCCTTACTGATTAAATCTGGACTCTGAGACAGAAGTCTTTGGCTTCTTCTCTGGGCAGCCCAGTGTCTCCTGGGAAGCCACACAGATGGATGCTCCCTGCATCCATATCCCTTATGATACGGAAGGGGACCTCCAAGAGAGAAACGAGGTTCAAATCTTCAGAATACTGTAGGATGCAGAAAGCCTGTTACCTTACATCCTTCTCATACTAAGAATGGAATTTCCTAAACACTTCTCGCCAGCTTCTAAGGTAGATGAAAATGGCAGAATTTGGCTCACTCACACCCTCTCAGGGAAAAGCTCCACAGAGTACCCCCTAAGAAGCCCGAGATCACACCTGACAAAGGGCCTTGGATTCCTGAGGGGCTTCAGTCAAGTCAGTGGCAATTTGGATGGTGACTGTCAATTTCCTCTGCAAATGATCCAACATTATAAATATTATTTGGACGTGAAGATACAGGCGTGATCAGCTTTTGCACTAGAAGGACGTGTTCCTGCCACTGACCCTCAGTGTGTGTACTTAGCTAGGGACATCAAGATTAGAGAGTTCTGATTCAAGATTAGAGAGTTCTGATTCCTCTCCTAGTCTTCCAAGTTTATGGAACGAAACACTATTGGCTGGTCACCCAACATGAGGTCCCCAGGCCAGCAGCTGCTATCACCAGGGAGTATGCTGGAAAGGCAGCCTCTGAGAGTCAGCCAGAGACCTATTGGACCAGAATCTGCATTTTAACAAGTTCTCTAGGTGACTGATATGCATATGAGAGTGTGAGGAGCACATCTATAGTATAAACAAAGGGCTGCTAACCCACCATAAAAACCTAAATTTACTGAGAATAACTGATTGGCATTTTTGGCATGCATCTTGTACAACTCTGAGGAAGCACTCTAACATAATATTTAGTAAAGCAATTAATAGCCATTTTAGTTTAACTTGTCTTTAGAGTTGTCTCTTTTTTCCACTCTGACTCAAATTTCCTTTTCTTCACGCCTGCCTGTCACACGTCTTGCCTCCTACTCACTTCATCTGATCAAACTTACCTTCTGACGTCTTAGGCAGTCTCTAGGTCCTGAGAAAACGATCGTGATAAGCAGCAGAATTGGGGAAAGAAACAGACAGAACTGGCCCTACTGCTTTTATTAACAGAAGCTCATGTTTCGAATAACAGTTTCCAGTTTATAAACGTTGCATGGACACAACTGAGCTTTACCACCAGCCCAGGAGGAAGGCAAAGCATATATTATCCCCATCATCATCACTGCCATCTTACAGCTAGGAAACTTAAGGTTCCAGGACCTACCGGACACACTCAGCACCAGGCAGAACCGCAATGAGATAAAGGCGGGCTCATGATTCAAACCTGGACTCCTTCCTCCAAGCTGGCAGCTCCACGAGGGCAGCAGGGCCAGGGAGGACATGGCTGTGGGCATCACAATGAAGGGGCTGCACCTTGGATAAGAAGTGCCCAGTGGGCAAAATGCTCTCTTGCACACTACAGGTGGGCTTCCCAAGTGGTGCAATGGTAAAGAATCAGCAGACAAATGCAGGAGATGCGAGACTCCGGTTAGATCCCTGGGTTGGGAAGATCCCCTGGAGTAGGAAATAGCAACCCACTCCAGTATCCTTGCCTGGAAAATTCCATGGACAGGAGCCTGGTGGGTTACAGTCCACAGGGTTGCAAAGACTTGGACACAGCTGAGCAGGAGCACACAGACACTCAAAGAAAGGCCAAGGTCAACAGCCTGATTTGGGGACCTCACCTGTCAGATTCCCTGGGGCCTGGAGCACGATCACATGTCCCATGTGTTTCTTTTCAGAAGGGGTTTTGGATCCACGTTTAGAATAATTTGAGAGTATAGAAGGCAGGAGCATTGCAAGAAGCAGAAAGTCTCCCCTTTGTGAGACACAGACTAGGTTTCTGTTGTCTGTTTGTGCTTCAGGCCAGCTGGACATGAGAAATAAAAGCAGTGGAGGAGGGGAGGGCGGGAAGAGCAAGGGTGGGCTTTCATGGGGAGGGCTGCACCCCCATAATCAGCATTTCCATTTTCTCATCAAATACTCTGTAGCAGTCAGACTCTGGGTTCAGTCCTTCACACTCACTTTCTAGATTAATATTCATGTCAGTCCTAGGAGATAAGTATCATTGCCTCATCTTTGGAATAAGGAAATTGAAGCAAGAAAGACCATAATATTTGCTAACGGCCACACAGCCAGTAAGAAGTGTAGCCGTGGTTTACCTTCAGCTCTTTCATCTTAGAGCTCAAATAATGCAATGTGACACCTGACGTTTCTAACACATCACCTGCATTCAGATGGCCTGTCACACATCCAGGTTCTCTGACTCCACCTCTCAAATCGGAATCTCTGGAGATGGGCTCCAGGCCTCTGGATGCTAAAACGTGACTCCAGTCATTCTGATAAACACTCTGAGGACTAGAAATCACTACCCTGGGTGATCTGGCCATTCACTGCATAGACACTGGAGATTAGGTTTGATGTGAGAGGCAACTGAGAGAGAAAATTAACTAGCCAAAGGAAGAGATGGCATTATATTACAGAGGAGAAAAAATATCCAAACCAGGAATTTTAAGATCTTATAAANACTCTGAGGACTAGAAATCACTACCCTGGGTGATCTGGCCATTCACTGCATAGACACTGGAGATTAGGTTTGATGTGAGAGGCAACTGAGAGAGAAAATTAACTAGCCAAAGGAAGAGATGGCATTATATTACAGAGGAGAAAAAATATCCAAACCAGGAATTTTAAGATCTTATAAAAACTTCAAGATTCTCATATGGAGTCATCTTAACCTCTTTAAACTTGTATCCTTATCAATTAAAAAAAAAGTGTCCTGCTCAGCCTACCTAGGTAGAATTGTTATGAAAATATGATGAGATAATACATGTTACTAGTTCTGAAAAGCAAAAGCCTATAGCCACACTGAAGTTCTGATGAAAATAATGTTCCAAGTGTTCAGTCTTAAGGCTTCGAATAATACAGTTTGTTAAAGAAGAGGTAAGTTTTCTGTCTCCATTACGGAAGTGAGTCAGAGCCATGCAAGGTCAAAGGCCTTATAATGAACAAGGCGAAGTGTGATAAGGAGGACACTCCACTGAAATGGCAGATCTACACGTTTGCAATAATGGAGGTGAGGGGAAGAGAGGAGAGCTTCTTCTAGAGGTTCAAGGATGAGAATGGGGTACTTGGCTTTAAACAGGAAATTGGTACCAGGTGATGTTTATAGAGATGGAGTACAGGAGACCGTCAAGGTCACTGGCGCATGAGGAAGAGCAGAGAGAATGGTATTCAGAGTCTTTAGCTTACTTTTTCACTCATTCATCAGACATTCATCAGGCATTTCAATGATCCCACTCTAGATATTCTAGGGGTCTAGAGATGAATGGGAGTGTCCCTGCCTTCAAGGGGTGATGGGGTGGGGGGAGTGGAGCTGGTGGTAAACGTGAGTAACCTTCAGAGGTAAATGATGGGCTTTTCCAATGGTAACACTGCTGGGAAAGGAGGACCTGAAGTCTTGGGAAGGAGTGATGGAGGGGCTAAGACAAGAGGAGGGAGAATTAGAGCGCCACCTAGAGGGCGGATTTGCCTGGGAAAAACCCACTCCTGGAGGCTTTAATTTCAGACTGATTCAGTTTGACCCAAATTCCACACTGAAGTTTGAGGACTTGCTGTCTTTCTCTCCATGTTCATCTATAATCTCACTGAAGAACAGTCATCTCATATCTTGGTATAAAAAAGTGGAAGAAGTGGGAGGAAAAGCTGAGAGTTACAGAATGCTGTATGTGCCTTAAAATGATGTTTTTGGTTCTCATTCAGCACAATGCTTAGACTTAAGAGCCCAAGTGTCAGTTGCTATTGACTTACTTCGTTCAAGATTAACATATAACAATAGGTTTTTTAACTAACTATGAACTTTAAGAATCTTAAGAACTCTGGTTTTAGGAAACTCATTATGATGGTGTTTTTATTTGAAATGTCACTTTATGTAAATCTACTACAAAGAAATGACTCCAAAATAAAGCAGTGTGGAAGAAATTTAATGATTTCTCAAACCACCTTGAGCATGCCATTCACTGTGTTCCCTGCCTACTTAAAAGAAATAGGAATTTGTGGTGAGTGTGATCTACATAATCAAATCTGCAATGTTACCATAATTATAATGCCCTCTGATAACATTACATTATAGTTAGCCTTCTAAACCACAGAAGTCTTAACTGGTCATTTACCAAATACTAAAATAGGGAGAAACAAAGGGCTTGCTATGTCTGACAATCTAGAAAGATCACATGACACCTGGAACACTATGCCACATAAAAGACTGGCAAGAAGTGCATGGAAAAAGGCCCCAGTGGATGGAAACTTGAAATGGACATAAACATCAAGAATGGAGAACAGCTTTCCAACACAAGGCTCTGGCCCAAATTCCACTCAAGCCAAATGACTCGATGGGAAAAAGCAGGTCCAGCTCATAGAGAGAAGCTCCATATCTGAATATTATTTTACCCCATGTGTGACATGGAACTGAGTCAAGAGGAAACAAAAGCTCTCTGATTATTCATTAGAACTGCAGCCAAAAGGGACAACATCACTCACCCTTAGCGAGGCTCCAACTCAGCATCCAACCAAGGGAACAAGGGCAACTGGAGGTGTCTGGCTCACCAGAGGCTTACAGGTGAGCATCTCTGCACACAGGACTGACCTGCACTCAGCTTGCCCCTTGATCACCCTGGGTGGTCTTGGTTTGGGCATTACCTTAGGAGGGAGTCAAGGACAGTTCCCCTTTTTACTATGTCATCATATTAAAAAGTGTATTTGGAGAACTGGAATTCATAATCAGAATTCGGACTACTGGCCCTGAATCCACTATTAACTCATATACCATTTTGAACAAGCCAACCAAACTCAGTCTCCTGAGAAAATTTTGAATAGTAATAAAATACCACATGGCAAATAAGACTATGATCAGAATTCACGTGAGAATGTCATTTAAATGTGAAAGCAAGAGTATCTTCAAAAGGAAAACAAATTTAAACTCAAAATATTTAATTTCTAAGACTGACTTTATTGATAAAAGCAATTAAATTATTTAAGGACCTTATTTCTCTCAAGTTATTTCCAGTGATCAGGTTCTGTGAAAATCCAAACCAGGCCACAAGGTTTTCTAGAGTAAAAACATCAAAAATGTTCATTTTAAAATGTGGGTTCTGTGACATATTGCTATATGTGAAGATTAAGGTATATGTGGAAATTTTCAATAAATTAGTAAATGTATTATTCCCAATATCATGAAAAGAAGTCTAGAAATCCACAGAATTGTGTTATTAATATACTCTAAATATTTTTAAATGTTACTATTCTCATTCTGTATAAGACCCCATTGAAAAGTCAGATGATAAAAAGTCACATATTAACTGAGTTTCTCCTCTTTCACAGCTCTAGCTTTGAGAATACAATACACTTGTACCAAAAAGCAAACAGCAGGAACACAGCAGCTAACGCGTTAAGTATGGCTTCAGGTGGGTGCTCCTTACAGAGGCTTTTCACTAAATGAGAAAAAAAATGTCCTAAAAGAGGCCTGGGAAGAGGAGAAGAAGAATAACTTCTACCGATTTAAAGTACAATTAGAGAATTCAAAGCACCAAAGTTTCTTAAAGCACAAAATACTGGTTTTTTTTTTAATGAAATAATTGTTTAAAAGGCATCCTCTAATTTAAATGAGAAAGTACAAATATTGCTCCTCTGAAATAACTCATGTTCCAAAGGAAGGAAAAAAAAGAAAATATCCACTCTAATTGCCTTTGAATTTAACTGGACTATAAATTTACTTAATGATTTGGTCTTTAGAATGCCTAATTTATTTTAAAATAAAACCATAAAGAAGATGGAAAATAGAAGCTTTATTTTCTGTGCTGAGAGACACCTCTTTTGTCTCACTCCCATTACCTTCCAATCTTTCAAATAACAGTTTATCCCCAGATGCTCAAGAGGCTAAAATGGACTTTACTGTTTCATCAACACCACATTTGCCTGAAATCATGAAATCGCTTCATTATGTTTTTAGTTTAAAAGCTTTCTTGATAGTTCCTGGACCTCCTCCCAGGCCCTTTCCTCCAACATATACACACACACATCACCTCTCTCAAGCTGTTAAAGTAAAATGCCTAAATAACCCTCAAGATGAAAGATGCCAAATGCCAAAAAGACCGGAATTTAATTTTTCTCAAATTGTTCCTTCTCCCCAGTTATCGCCACCCCTCCCCCTATGTGCCACTCCTAGTTTTTCAGTGTATCCCCCAAACTTATAAAGCAGCTGTTAACAGAGGGATGGGTAAGTTAACAAGAGTATAAGTAAACTCAGTGTTGCGTTGTGTTAAAGGAAAAAGGGTGCTTGCATGTGTGTGTGTGTGTTGAAGAGAAAGGAAGTTTTGTTGTATGTATTAAGGACGGAAGGGAAGGAGTAGAATACATTCCTCTCTTTTAAACTATTTAACTTATTAGACGCATCAACTCAAAAACTGAGAATCCAGCCAATTAGCAATCAATATACCCTAGCTTTACGTGGGGGAAATAAAAAGTGTCTCTGTACAGGGCAATTATTAAAATTATTCAAATGAGAAGTGGGATGCAAGGTGTGTCTTTAAAACTTTGGACAGAACCATTTCTAGAACCATTCCTGGGCTGGCAGGCAGGATAAGGAGTGTTCAGATGCTCTGTGAGGGATGCGCAATGTAGCTGGCACTGGGAGGAACAAGCTCCCACTTGGTACCTAGAAATGCCAGCTCAAACGCATCAGCTGGCAAGCCCTGGGGGCATCCGGAAAGCTGAGGAAAGATGGGAAAGTGAGCCTGCTTGCTCAGGCTGCCTTACTTTCTCTCTCGTCTACCCGGCCACAGACACACCTACTAGCTCAAGTTCTACAAAGGGCAAAGCCCCCGCACGTTCGCCATCCAGCTGGAAGCCGGGAACCCAGTCCACATGCACGTCCCATAACATTACAAAAGCTTACACTCTTCCCAGGGGTCCTGACTATCTGACCTGACTCCCCCAAAGTAAGCCTCTGAAGCGCATCAGTATTGAAAGCAGCCCCACGAGCAGAGACACCAGCAGCCTCTCCCACTCTTACCAGTATCACGCGCTGGCGCCCAGAAAGGTGTCGATCTGAGACACCTCTGGAGGAATCGCGCATTCGCTACGACTTACTTGGAGTCGCAAACGAGCGGTGCGCGCTCAGGCTGCCTTTGTTGATCCGGGAGAGGTTTTTCTGCCCTGAGTCCAGGTACCCAAGTCGCTGGTGCTCGCGGCGGCCGCTGCTCTCCGCCCCCGCACGCCTGGCGACTCCCTGCTCTCTTTCTTCTCCTCTCTCCACTCCGGCTTTTCCTCTGCTCTGCGGCTCCCTTGGCGGGATTTTTGGACTGGAAGGCGGGGAACCCGATCCGGGCTCGGACTGGCGCCCGCCCTGCCGGGGAGGGGACGGAAGGGAATGGAGAATGGGAGGGATGCGAGGAGCGGGCGGGGAGAGGACGCGGCTGGGGAGGTGGAGCGCGCGTTCCCTCGCGAGCTGATTGGGAAACTGCTTCTTAAATGCGAGGTTCTCCCGGGGGCCGTCTCGGCCCCGACCCCCGGCGCCAGCACGCGGATTTGAACCCAGAGGCGAGGGGAATGAAAGACTTGTTTCGTTTTTAGCAGGGACCGATGCAATCCCTTTGCCAAACTTTGCGCAGGACCTCTTCTGCAGGTGGGTGCGTACCCCAGTTTACCAAGTAGCGGACCTGAAATGGACAGTTGAGGGTATCTTAAGTTACAGTTTGTGTGATTTTTGTGGTTGCTATTGAGGGTGAAAAACCACAGTCTTCAGAACCAAGCTCTGGTTTGTCCCCACCCCACCCCCAAGGCCCTTCCCCCTCTCTCCCAAACCTCTGCACAGCATCAATCACTCCAGCGGTCAGTCTCGTCCCCCCTGCGCGTCACTAAATGTGCAAAGGATTTTTTGGCGCTTGTCACAAAGTGACAGATGTCTGAAGTTCCCAATTAAATGCCACTTTCCTTTAGGGGGCTCTTTTACTGGCTTCCTTGGTGCATTTAGTAACCTACTTAATGACATGTCTTTGACACTCAAGAATTTAGGGGCTTCATCCACGTGGCTCCAACTCCGAGGTTTGTACAACTCAGAGGCTGGGCTTCCGTCTTTCTGGAATTTCCATTTTCTTCGAATGAGGACAGAAGTTAAGGTAATGTACCTAGGATTATTTGAGTAATACATAAATGAGTCTTTGTGATATAGATGAGAGGAAAGTGTTGCGTGAAATGATTAAGTTTAAAGCAAATGTACCCAAGCACGGTCAAAAAGGAGATTCTCCTCTGCTCACCGGTTCTTTTCTGTTCTTTCTCTTGCTTCTTTTACTTCCTTTCCACTTATTGTTTGCTGACCCCAAACGTAGTTGCAAAATATACTTCCCTTCCGTTTCCCATAGTTCTGAAGTAACTTCCTTTCAATTCAATTTAAGAGATAGCTACTAAGTGCCTTATATAACTCTTAAAATTTACATGAATCAACCTAAACCCCAAAAAGCATTGTTTTGTGGGAAGTAGCTCTTAGGATCTTAGAGACTTTGATGGCTACATGGACAAATGTACCATGGAGGGGCTGGGTGGGGACATAGAGCCATCGCTATGGGCAGTGCTTTGAATCAACTAATCCAATTTTTTTTTTTTTCAAAAGCACAAGCATCAGAAATACACCTACATACCTCCGGTCTATCCCTATAGCTGAATTCTCCATATATCCGACACATACCTTCTTCAAATGGAACAAATGAATAAGGAGCTGTCTTCCTTCCATATACAAACTTCAGGTTGCCTGCGTCCCTTTTGTGATCCCATTTATCCAATGAAGTAAAGCAATGTTTGTTTTAATCTGATTTTACCTGTATAAATTGTGGAGGAATGCATATTATCACTTATGATTATTTTTCCCAGACCCTTTACTGAAAGAGATTTCTCTGTTTTCATGGTCACTTCATAGGGGTGAAATTTCCAGGCCATTAAACAAGGAGTTATCCAGTTTTTGATGGTGGTGGTTTAGTCGCTGAGTCACGTCTGACTTTTATGACCCCATGGACTGTAGCCCACCAGGCTCCTCTATCCATGGGATTTCGCAAGCAAAAATACTGGAGTGGGTTGCCATTTCCCTCACCAGGGGATCTTCCCAACCCAGGGATTGAACCCATGTCTCTTGCAATGGTAGGTGGATTCTTTACGGATGAGCCACCAGGGATGCCTTCTTAAACACTATCTTAACATCTCCAAATGTAACATATTAATGATGCTTCTTTATAGGGATCCATAAAGTAAGCATGAGATCCCCATGATTTCCCCATTCTATTGTATGTGTTATATCAAAAACTAACCCTTTATTCAAATAGGAACATATGAAAATTATTTTCATCAGTGATTCTCCACCAGGAGCTATTTTGCCATTAAGGGAACATTTGGCAATGACTGGAGACGTTGTTGTCACAGCCTAGGGNTGCTGTGTTGAAAAGACCACACAAAAACAAGGGAAGAAGCAGAGATTCCAGTTAGGAGGCTACAGCAGCTTTTCACTGACCAGACTTCTGCTTGTCCCTTGTGAAGAATAACTAGCTCCAAACTTACTCTTTCAAACGTTCTCTGCCCCTGAAAGTGCCTGTCAGCAGTCACCTTGACTTGCTCATGCCAGCTCCCCAGCCTTTCCAGGGTAATTAGTGAGTCCTCTGCATGGGTGTTACCAGGCTAAAATATAACTACATGCAAGATGATTTGAAATCATAGAAATTATAACATATCCTAAGGGTGTTTTGAAAATGAGGCGGCTGATTCTGCAGTGACAAATACAAGGAGAAGTGTGATCAGCATGAAGTTAAAAAATGTGAAGCAACCTGCTGAAAAATTGGCCAGCGTGTCTCCTGGATTGCCTACTTGGCAGGACGTTTAGATTCTTGATTACCACCCTGAGTTCTTCAATATGCCTAGAATGCAAAAGGACAATTCATCACACCCTCAGTGTGATGGAAGTTTCATTAATACATTTCTCTTCCTCTCTCTGGAATAGTTCAAAGGTAATTTTTAAAAAAACTTTTATTTTTTTTATCTTTGTGACTAAATTACAAAACTTACTTCAAGGTAATTTTTTTTTAAAATGACTGCAGTGTTACTGGATAAGAAAACAGAAAACTCAGCTAAGAAGGGCTTAAGTAGTTTGAGAATTTATCTCATGAACAATATAGTTTGATCAAGTCAGTATTTTAAAGTCTTCAAGGACCCAGGTCTTTCCATCTTTTGACTCTGTATCTTTAATTTGTGAACCAAGTCTCATCAGTATGGGTTCAGGGAGCTTCAGGCATATTTGGCTTAAAGTAAAGAAGGTCCCAAACCCTTTTCTCCATATCTTCTCCAACATTTGTTATCTGTAGACTTTTTCATGATAGCCATTTTGACAAGTGTAAGGTGATATCTCATTGTGGATTTGATTTGTATTTATCTGATGATTAGCAATGGCACCCCACTCCAGTACTCTTGCCTGGAAAATCCCATAGACAGCAGCCTAGTAGGCTGCCGTCCATGGGGTCATGATGTTGGACACGACTAAGTGACCGTGCAGTTGACCTTCTGTATCCATGGGTTTCATAGCCTCAGATACAGGAGAGGCCAGCTGTTTTCTCAAAATATGTGTCTGACAGAGATTGTGACCCAGGATATTAAAGATTCCACATAACTCAATAATCAGAAGTCAGCCACCCTAATAAAAAATTGCCTAAAGCTTTCATCAGGCACATCACAAAAGAAAATATGTAAATGCTAATAAGCTTAGCATTTGCTCCTCAAGGAAATGCAAACTCAAACCCCAGTGAGATACCACTACCTACCTACACAAAGAGCTAAAATTAAAAAGATTGACAATCCTAAGCATTGGTGACAATATAAAATGACACAGCCAGTCTGGAAAATAGTTCAACACCTGTTAATAAATTTAATAGATTAAAAATGCATCTACCATATGATCTGGACTTTTCACTCTTAGGTGTTTACTGAAGTTAAATAAAAATCTGCACCCCACACAAAAGTGTTTACACAAATGCACTTTTATTCTCGACAGACCCAAATTGGAAATCCGTCAGTTGTTGAATGTGTTAATAATATGTAGTAGGTCCATTCAATGAGATGTTACTTAGCAATAAAAGGATAAACTGCTGATACAGACAACAGTGTGGATTAACTTCAAAATCATTACACAGCGCAAAACAAGCCAGACACTTGTGAGCACATAAGATATGATTATATTATATAAAATTCTAGAAAAATCTAATCTAATCCATTGACAAAAAGCAGATCAGTGTTGCCTGTGACTGCAGTCCAGGGTGGGAGAGGTTGATAGAACCAACAAATAATCTGTTGATGTGGTTACATGAAAATACACATTTATTAAAAATCTTCAAACTATACACTTAGCATGGGTACACTTTATTGTATATAATTAAAATTCTTAAAGGGACTTCAAAAAATTTTTTTACAAAATCAAATAATAAGGTCGTTAGGTGTAGTGGTTAATAACATTGACTCTAATCAGAGTAACTGGTTCCAAACCTGGGACTTTGACTGATTGACTGTGTGACCTTTAGTAACTTACTTAAGCCCTCTGTGCCTTGGTGTGGGCTTTCCAGGTGGCTCAGTGGTAAAGAATCCACCTGCCAATTCAGAAGACTGGTTCGATCTCTGGGTCAGCAAGATCCCCTAGAGAAGGAAATGGCAACCCACTGCAGTATTCTTGCCAGGGAAATCCCATGGACAGAGGAGCCTGGCAGGCTATAGTCCCTGCAGTCACAAAGAATCAGACATGACTTAGCCACTGAGCATGCGCGCATGCCTTGGTTTACCATTTGAAAAGTCAGGATAATAACAGTGCCTGCCATGCAAGTTTACAAAGAAAATTAAGCTTTTAATATGTCTACAACACTGCTTGATTATTAACAAATACTATATCACCATTTGCTAAATTGGTAAAGAATCTTTAAATCACTGTGTTAAAATCTGGGCCAGACACTGCATTAAATTGGCTCCAGATCCATGTATAAAGGAAATATGTCATGAAGTAACAAGTCCTTTAAATATATACATCCCTTAAGTAAAAGCTGTATCCTAAGACGTTCAAAAGTAGACCACTTAATTTTAAGAAATCATTTATTTTCTTTGCTCATTTCCCAAATTGGATTGCTCAGCCCTGTTATTAATAGGTATTTGGTTGATAGTCAACCAAGAAGGATGTTTGCAGTGTATAGCTAGCTGCCTGAGGAGTCAGACTTCAGATTCTGCTTCAAGACCAGGGCAGTACTTATGCTGGGGGCACACAAAGACAAAGCCTCAATGAAAGACACGTGCCTTGTTCTCAAAGAAATTACACATATGGCATGACTGGCAAATGTGCATGAGTTTATAATGAAGGGTTTTTTCCTTCAGTTCAGAGGAAAAATCACCCACAGCCAAAGTCAGGAAAAATGAGAGAACACTTAATAGAAATGGAAAGATTTATGTTGGATTTTGAAGAATTTTTGTTGTTGTTTGTTTTTTAATGTGATGAGTAGAGTCAGACACAGCAATTATTCCAGCTAAGAAAGCCCACAAAGTCCAGTAAGAATGCTGGCTACGATTTGTGGGCAGCTTTGGCCGAAGCAGAAACCAGGTCTGGGAGCAAACCTGAGTTGACCTGAGAGTCACTTTGAGGCAGCTCTTGAGTCTACCTTTATTGTATTGATAGACCCTGCAGAGACGTGGAGGTTTCTGAGAAAGACTCACACAGTGCACGCAGTNCTGGCTACGATTTGTGGGCAGCTTTGGCCGAAGCAGAAACCAGGTCTGGGAGCAAACCTGAGTTGACCTGAGAGTCACTTTGAGGCAGCTCTTGAGTCTACCTTTATTGTATTGATAGACCCTGCAGAGACGTGGAGGTTTCTGAGAAAGACTCACACAGTGCACGCAGTATTTGCTAAGTCGCTTCAGTCGTGTCCGACTCTGTGCGACCCGGTAGACGGCAGCCCACCAGGCTCCCCCGTCCCTGGGATTCTCCAGGCAAGAACACTGGAGTGGGCTGCCATTTCCTTCTCCAATGCATGAAAGTGAAAAGTGAAAGTGAAGTCGCTCAGTCGTGTCTGACTCTTTGCGACCCCATGGACGGCAGCCCACCAGGCTCCTCCGTCCATGGGATTTTCCAGGCAAGAGCACTGGAGTAGGGTGCCGTTGCCTTCTCCTGCACACAGTATTTAGGAAGCTTAATTTGACAGATGTATAAAGCATGGAGAAAGACTGAAAGAAAGAAAATCTTTTAAGAACTTGTCATCTTGTCAATCTTTGATTCAATAATCCAAAATTTTCCAGTGCAGGTAAGATGTTTTTGAGTGACATCATCTAAAATTTGGTCCTTAATAACATGCTTCATTTCTCATTGTCTCCAGTATCCATTTTTATTGTAGCCAGGCAGCTGTCCCAGTGGCCTTTGTGCGTAACATGACTCTTTATGCCTCCTGAGTTGCTGCTATTTTTCTGGACTGATAAGGTCTTCCCTGCTTTAATGCATTTACCAAACCCTGTTCTTCAGTCAAGTTCCTCCTGCACCATAAAGACTGTCCAGGATGATAGAGTGGCAAAGAACTGACCCATCACCTCCAGCACATCTCTCAGAACTCTTTGTTTCAAAAACAAAACAGTGAATTATCATTTGTAAGGAGTGCAAACCCAAGAATATCAGGTTAAAAGTGAGCCTCCTCAGATCCCCTTGACCTGCTGCTGGTTCGTTTTCGACTTTGGATAAATCACCCATGATGTTTGACCTTTATCTTCTTCTCTCTAAAATAATGTAGAACAAATGGTCTAAACTCCTGATGTCCTGAGTATGAGACTGGACATTTTAATATAATTTCAGGGATTTGGAAGTCCATAGTTAATATGGGTCACCTGAACAAAATCCATCTTTCTTTTCCTTTTCCCTCTTAAAATTGTCACCTTCAAGTACTACATACAGCAACACCTCTTTCTTTATGTAATGTAAGTTTTACAAAGTCTTTCACATATGTTTTCTCACTTGATATATATCAGGAACACATAAGGATAGATGTCATTATTACTGTGTCAGAGCTGAGGAAGCAGAAGTTTCATCCTCTAGGGAGAGGATGGAGACAAATTTTCAGAGACATTTCTATCTACTCTAAGGTTCTCTCCTCCCTCTCTGCCTCCCTCTCTTCCTCTCATTCTCACTTTCACTCACTGATTCCCTGTGCCACTCAACTGGTTCCTGAAAACCTACATATTTTGTATGTGAGAGGAACTAATTGCTCCCTCATGACCATTCTGCAGTATATGGAAACAGAGCAAGATTATGTCCATGGACTCAGCATAGACTGTCCTTCAGACATTAATATTTCTTTTCTTTTATCAGAAGATCTTTATAGGAGTGTTAGGCAAAGGGATGTGAGCCTGACCTGAGCCATCCTGTTCCGATATGTCGGGCTCTGTGGTTTAAGATCAGTTGCTATTTAGCAAGATACAGTCAGTCCTAGTCTTATTTTGGAAATGGCTTTCAGCTTCCATTGGGCGTGAATACTGAAACCACGATTATTATTATTTGAGACTGAAGTTTAGCCTCAGGAGCTCAGTGGAGCATTTTCCAAGACTCAAGGAGAATGTGACTCTAGGACATATTAGTACAGATGTCCTGCAAAGCACCTATCACACACCTATACACAAATACATGATCACATGCACACGTCAGGAAGGAGTCAAAGGAAACCTGTCCACAAATGACATATTACATATGGTCTTTTGGCAAAGGGTACAGACACACACACACATATCTAGGAATGAAAGAATATGTGGCCACAAATTATATTTAATTTTATATATTAATATTATTAATTAATTAAATATTAATCAGTCAATTAATATTATTGTTAATATTATATATTTAATTGCTCCTTGAGATGAAATTTCAGAATAGCCATTAGTTCATTAGAGAGAAAGAGGAGAGGGGAAGGGAGAGGCAGAAGCAGAAGAAGCCTGGAGAATCTGAAAACCTTGTTTGTCCAGGGCTAACTGGCAGTACTGTTCATAGTCATATATGGATGTGAGAACTGGACTATGTAAAGAAAGCTGAGCACTGAAGAACTGATGATTTTGAACTGTGTTGTTGGAGAAGACTCTTGAAAGTCCCTTGGACTGCAAGGAGATCCAACCAGTACATCCTAAAGGAAATCAGTCCTGAATATTCATTGGAAGGACTGAGGCTGAAGCTGAAACTCCAATACTTGGCCACCTGATGTAAAGAATTGACTCATTTGAAAAGACCCTGATCCTGGGAAAGATTGAAGGGAGGAGGAGAAGGGGACGACAGAGGATGAGATGGCTGGATGGCATCACCAACTCAATAGACATGAGTTTGAGCAAGCTGTGGGAGCTGGTGATGGACAGGGAGGCCTGGTGTGCTGCAGTCCATGGGCCGCAAAGAGTCGGACACGACTGAGCAGCTGAACTGAACTGACAGTATCTTATAGCTATAAAGCAACTTTTCTTTCAAAGATATACTGAACTGTCCATTTCCTGCTATATGAGCATAACGAAGTAGATGCAGATGTTGGATAATGGAGCTGGAATTGGAAATGTTCTTCTTCCTCCTGGGGTACCAGAGCTCAGAATTTGCAGCAATTTCTGCTTCTGCCCTCTCCCCCCACCCCCACACGGGTTGGGGTTGTGCATGAAAAGGGAGATTCTGTGACTAATATCAATGAGACAAAGAAATGAAAGGTCTCTAATCCCTGGGCCAGGCGCCAGCCGTCCCACTGTACGGGGCCATTGGCCAGAAATCCCACTGTAGGCTGGGCCCTAAGCCAACCAGGATTGGATACAATGAGTTTCACAGCCACCTTTTCAGAGCTGACGGCTAATGTCGGGGCACCAACAGCCTTTGATAAGAGCTCCAACTTTCTCTCTAACATTTCTACCCAATAATAATAAAGCTTTTTTTTTTTTTAATTTATAAAGCGGTACTTTCTTGAAGAATGCTTAGTGCTTTTAGTGACACAAACTCATTCATCTCAATGCTTATAGTGAGAAGAGGTGAGGCTGGTGGCCAAGGCTGGGAAATCAATATTCTCTTCCTGTTGAGAGAGAGGAGGGGAGGGAGAGAAAGAAAGAGAGAGAGAAAGAGAGAGAGAGAGAAACAGGCACATTACTTTATGCAACAGTTCATTCTGTTATTGAGATTTCTAGACAAAATCTCACATGAATATTCTTCCTTAAATTAAATGGGTGTCCTGAGCATACTTGCTGGGTGATTCCTAATGAGTTGTTTACTTAGAAATGTCTTCTCTCTTCTTAAGGCTGGGGGCTTTTGAAAGGCCAAACACATATGCAAACCAGTTAGTACTGGCATCCCTCGTGGAAATTTCTGGCGGTTTCAGATTTAAATATTGATTTCTTTCTTTCACTTTTTCTGTCTCTTCTCAACGGCAGCAGCTGTCAGGAAGTGAGGAACTTCATGCCAAGAAATCACCCAAGAGACTGTGAACACCATTAAAATAGATTTTACCTTTTACTTTATTGTTCTCCAAAGCTCCTGAGTAGCTAGCTGAATATTGGGTAACCAAGATGAGCTGCTCCACACCGGGAAGCATTGGATCTGATTTCCATTAGAGATTCTGAATAATTTAGTGGGAATTGAGTGCCCTAATCAGTTGCTTTCTGAGTGGTTACCTCTAGGCACAAGTGTATGTGCCTTGAGGTCTTCTTCTCTTGAACACAGAGCATGCACAATTTGAAACTTACTCGTTTTTATTTAGAATGCTGGGGGACAAACTTACTTTCTGATAATTAAATTGGGTATAAAATATATCTAGTATGCAAAGTAAGCCCTAGTATACTGCACACGAACAGAATTGTGAGGACCTCGCTTAATCACACCCTGTTGTCATGTCAGTCTCTTATCATAATGTATTCCGCCATACAATTCTCAGATTTTTCATTCTTTCAAACTGCAAATTGATGGTAATTGCTGTAAGAAGTTAAATTCCTAGCACTCATTATCCTGCTGACTAACTGGTATATATTTAGTGGGTTGACATTTTTGATCGACACCAATGGAGATTTCAGTGGAAATCTAGACAAGAAAATAAAAGTTTGGGTTGAAGGAAGCCAGTCTGCAGATATACACATATATCGCTTTCTATCTCTGTGTACCTGTGAAAAAGTCATAAAAACTAAACCAGTACAACTGACCACTTATTTTGGAATTGCCATTTTTTTCATTACACAGCCTGCTTAGAAAGGGATTTTACAGGGGCTTGATATGAAGAGATGAACATGGGTCAGATTTATGGATAACGTTGCCCATATCCTTAAAGAAGTTAGAATTTATTTTGCTGTGAAAGTGAAAGTGCAAGTTGCTCAGTCCGGTCCGGCTCTTTGCGACCCCATGGACTATACAGTCCATGGAATTCTCCAGGCCAGAATACTGGAGTGGGCAGCCTTTCCCTTCTCCGGGGGATCTTCCCAACCCAGGGATCAAATCCAAGTCTCCTGAATTGCAGGCAGATTTTTTTTTACCAGCTGAGCCACAAGGGAAGCACATTTTATTGTTACAGGCATTCCTTAGTCCGTTTTAAGCTACAGAGTGCCATCTATCAGATTTTCATTTGAAAGGTCTTACTGCATTGAGTTGGTAGAAGAGAACGAGTGAAGATGAAGCTGGGTTCCAGCTGAGATGACCTAGCTGGGTAATCACATGCTTGAGTAAGTAAATCAGCAACATGAGTTTGAGTAATCTCCGGGAGTTGGTGATGGACGGGGAAGCCTGGTGTGCTGCAGTCCGTGGGGTCACAGTCGGACACAACTGAGTGACTGAACTAACTGAACTGATGGGGCAACAGGAGATTCGAGGAAAAAAAAAATCACTGTCAAGGAGCAGTGGATGGGGACATCCCTGGTGGTCCAGTGGCTAAGACTCCACACTCCCAATACAGGGGGCCTGGGTTTGAACTCTGGTTTGAAAACTGGATCCCACTTGCTGCAACTAAGAATTCACATGCCACGATTAAAGATCCTGCAGGCCACAACGAAGATCAAAGATGATGCAAGCCACACAAAAAGAAAAAAAAAAAAAAAAAAAAAAAAAGCAGCAGCAGCAGTGGATCAGCTGTGTATGGAGAAAGGAAACATGATCAAAAATAACCCCGAGGATTCCACCTCGTAGATGATGATGCCAGTCTTTGAGACGTGAGACAGAGCTGGATGACTAGAGATGAGCTCACCTTTGGCAACGTTGAGTTCTGTGATTTATATAAGATTCAGCAGAGAGCATTATTTAAGCAAAATTCAGAAGAAGTATATACCTTGGTACAAACTGACAATTTAAAATTCCTCTTTCATGTGTTTTCAAAGAATGGTCCAAAACTATGGGCCGCTTGCTTTAATTAGTTCATTTATAATGCCTCCCTAAATCAATTTGTGCAAGAAGCTCTCAACCCTATTATAAAAATCTTTTCAAGCTAGAGTTTGCCGTTTTAAAAGGGGTGTTTAATATCTTTCTGATGCTTCCATGTCCAGAATAGAAAAGGAGAAACTTAGCTAGTGACTAAGTCTTTGATTTCTCTCCGACGTCAAGGTAACCATATTTTGGTAGCTCCTTGCATCAAAGTTGCTGGAGAAAAGGGAACTTATGCCTTTTAAAGAAAAATCTGGTTATCTGTTACTTAAGGGACAAACTTGGTAGCTTAACTCAGTTTTGTTTCCCACCCCATCCCAAACCCCATCCCTTCCTTCTCTTATCCATTTAAACATTCTAATGAATTCTAACTTGCAAGCAGACTTTTGCTGTTATCCAAGGCTTACAATCTCAGTGTCTTAAACTCTACTTGCTTTTTGTCTTCTTGAGCGCAAGTTTGTGAATCTTCTTTCTTTTTTAATAAAATAATGGTACCTTTATTCTATTTTTGGCCGTGCTAGGTCTTCATTGCCACATGGGCTTTTCTCCAGTTGTGGACAGCAGGGTCTGCTTTCCAGTTGACTTGCATGGCCTTCTCAGTGCAGCTGCTTCTCTTGTTGTGAAGCATAAGCTCCAGAGCACAGTCTCAATAGTTGTGGCTCACAGGTTTAGTCGTTTCACAGCATGTGGGATCTTCCCAGACCAGGGGTTGAACCTATGTCTCCTGCATTGGCAGGCAGATTCTTTACCACCGAGTCACCAAAGGAAGCTCGAGTCTTATTTCTTTTTCATTTTGTTTCATTTTGGCTTTCCGTGTGCATGTATGAGAGCGTCAGTGCACCCAGGAGATGAAACTTCTCTGACACTGATTTGACACATGTTGAGCTGAGCCTTGAGAACCCCATGAACACTATGAAAAGGCAAAATGATAGGACACTGAAAGAGGAACTCCCCAGGTCAGTAGGTGCCCAATATGCTACTGGAGATCAGTGGAGAAATAACTCCAGAAAGAATGAAGGGATGGAGCCAAAGCAAAAACAATACCCAGCTGTGGATGTGACTGGTGATAGAAGCAAGGTCCGATGCTGTAAAGAGCAATATTGCATAGGAACCTGGAATGTCAGGTCTATGAATCAAGGCAAATTGGAAGTGTTCAAATAGGAGATGGCAATTGTGAACATCGACATTCTAGCAATCACTGAACTAAAATGGACTGGAATGGGTGAATTTAACTCAAATGACCATTATATCTACTACTGTGGGCAGGAATCCCTTAGAAGAAATGGAGTAGCCATCATGGTCAACAAGAGTCCGAAATGCACTGCTTGGACGCAATTTCAAAAATGACAGAATGATCTCTGTTTGTTTCCAAGGCAAACCATTCAGTATCACAGTAATCCAAGCCTATGCCCCAACCAATAATGCTAAAAAGCTGAACGATTCTATGAAGACCTACAAGACCTTTGAGAACTAACACCCCCAAAAGATGTCTTTTTCATTATAGGGGACTGGAATACAAAAGTAGGAAGTCACAAAACACCTGAGGTAACAAGCAAATTTGGCTATGGAATACAGAACGAAGCAGGGCAAGGCTAATAGAGTTTTGCCAAGAGAACGCACTGCTCATAGAAAACACCCTCTTCCAACAACACAAGAGAAGACTTTACACATGGACATCACCAGATGGCCAACACCAAAATCAGGTTGATTATATTCTTTGCAGCCAAAGAAGGAGACGCTCTNGGGATTGGGGGCAGGAGGAGAAGGGGACGACAGAGGATGAGATGGCTGGACGGCATCACCGACTCAATGGACGTGAGTCTGAGTAAACTCCAGGAGCTGGTGATGGACAGGGAGGCCTGGCTTGCTGCGATTCATGGGGTCACACTGATTTGGACATGACTGAGTGACTGAACTGAACTGAACTGAGCTGAGTATGTGTCTCCAGGTAATCCGACATTCCTATGCTCCTCCCTTCCCTCATCTTCCCTTGCAGTACACTAATTTTGGCCTCAGGCTAGTTAGGTGAGAGAGAGAGATGGTGAGAGGAGTACAATATTTGGTTCCTGCAGTAATAGCTAAAGAACTGGAATAACTATTGAAGAAAAGCTCACACACCAATAGAAATCTTGTCAAAAAGGAAAAACGAGTATATTTGAGAAGTAAATAAAGATTTTCTCAAAAGCTGGAAAAGTGCAAGTGAATATAAAAAAATGACTGTAAAATTGAACATTTATTTTGCAAATTAATTCAGGAGTATATATTAAAAAAAAAAAAAGCTATAATCGTCTTCGTCTCCCAGGCATTGGAGTAAGCAATTTACAAATATCACATGTAATTCTCACAAAAACTCTATGAGGTAAATGACTCATTATCCTATTTTTTTGCATGAGATCGCACAACTAGTTGGGGTCAAGTTGAGGTCTGAGCCAGTCTTGACCCAGAGTATACTCTGGTCTTTTTCAATCATCATGTTCCCAAATTTTTCATTACATTTTTGCCACGTCCTGTAACATTTTGATCTGTGGAAAATGAATTATAATGATTGCTCACGTTTTGAAGCTGCAAACTGCTAGAGAAAAATCATGATGGCATTCAAATGTGTAGATAGATTACTATGTAAAGTGTGGCCTTCTTCTGTAGGGATAATTCCGAATGCTTGCAGCGTCAAATAACAGAAAACCTGACTAACGCTATGTTGCATAATGCGATGTCTGGAAATAGGTGGTTGCTGGCATTGATTCAGTGTCTCAAAGAGCTGGATTCCGTGTGGTGTCTCTGCCATACTGCTGTCCTGCACTTGTGTCTACAAGATGCCTCTGTCTTGGGGTGTGCAGGACAGAGGGTTTCTCCTTGAGCACCTCTTTCTTGGAGGGAAAGGATAAATCCTTCCAGAGGCCCCCAGAAGACCCCTTACACATTGTTAGCTATGACAGGGTCATAAGTGATCGACATGCAAGGAAGATCTAGTAAGCTGGAGATACGATTTTTTTCAGCTTGTATATGGGAGGCAGGCAAAGGGAATAAATACAGGTGGCAGAAGGCCATAGTGTAGCCAGCAAACACATCTACTACAACTATTACTTGACGTGCATATATTGTTCCCCTTTAATTTGATGAGTATGTTGTAACTACATAATCTCTTCTCCAAATACCAAACATAGTGACTTGCACCTACCTGGGTTTTGGTTTTTGGATTTTAATGCTGAATTTCAGCATCTGTACTGAGTTTTGGCAACATTCTTTAATTTCCTCTAACTACCTCACTTTATTAATAAAGAGCCGTTGCAGTGGAAAAATAGTTATTACATTTAATTTCCATCAAATCACTTCTGCCTGTGCCAACATTCTTTAAACAGTTCTGTCCTTTCCTTTATACCTTTCATTTTCTTTTTATTCATTTATTTATTTTATTTTTGACTGCTTTGGGCCTTAGCTGTGGTGGGTGGGTTCTTCATTAGGGCCCACGAGCCTTTCTCTAGTTGTGGTGTGCAGGCACCAGGGTGCATGGCCTCAGTAGTTGGCAGCCCTCCAGTGGCTTGCTTGCCCTGTGGCATGTGGGATCTTTGTTCCTTGACCAGGGATCGATCAAAACACGTCTCCTGAATTGGAAGGTAGATTCTTAAACACCGGACCACCAGGGAAGTCACTACCTTTCATTTTGTGTTGTGGCCTCTTCCTGTAGAAGAGATTTTGGTTGTTCTCACCTTGTAAACTTAACAAGTTCTATCAATAACTAATTTGTGTATATTGAAATAACTATGTATTTTTGATATTAACATTTTATTTCTCTGGATCAAAGAGGGAAAGGACAAGTTAATAACTGAGAAATTACTGCTTCAAACAATTTTTCTATCATATTGTTTAGAATCAGAAAATAGCAAGAGTATATGATATATTTTCAGTAAGTCACACTAACTCCTTATCCAACCAAATATCTCATCTGTAACTGGCACACAAGCTGGATGATGTGACCAAATGTTATTAAAGGAAGGGTATGTGTTAAAGAAGGGTAATTCTTCCTGATTAGTCATTTATTTATTTCCTGTTGAATTTTCTAAACCCCAGTGGTTTCAGTTCGTATTTCTTTTCCACTTAGAGAGTGGGGAGCTTTGAGAGAACCACATGCAATGCCATCCTGTGGCTGTGTCTCTCTAAAAGCCAGTTAATAGGAAGCCCATTTGTCTTCCAACATGAGCCGCACATCCAATATCAGATTTGTCAGTAATAAAGGCAATATTTAAGGTTCCCATTTGCTTTGTCCCATTGTGTTTTTATTTATTTTTCTTAGTTGGCTTTGAACTTGAGCTGTAATGGTGGTGTCTTATTTACTGGTCCTTCTTGAGACTCATCAGTAAACAACTTACCAACATAAATCCTTCTCTTTCACTCAATAGCTATCTGACTGTATATAAGCCCTTCACTGCTGTCCTCTAATATGTATATGTATCATAGAGATGACACTTTACCAAAGGACATAATACAGCTCTGGAGGCTTTCGATTAACATTAGTAAAAGTTCAATAATGAAAAAGAGTAATCCACATTAACATAGCATTTACTGTGTTCCACATGTTAATAGTGGTCCACTTCCATGGAAGTGTTGCAGATCACTGGAGTCAATGAGACAGACACTGAAAGAACCTGAAGACTGGGACTCTATTCCCAGCTTAATTTTCCTGAACTCTGTTTTGTTTTTTTTTTAACTTTCAAAATATGCTTTGTGAGGACTCTCCAACTCCCTAATTTTATGANTTCCATGGAAGTGTTGCAGATCACTGGAGTCAATGAGACAGACACTGAAAGAACCTGAAGACTGGGACTCTATTCCCAGCTTAATTTTCCTGAACTCTGTTTTGTTTTTTTTTTAACTTTCAAAATATGCTTTGTGAGGACTCTCCAACTCCCTAATTTTATGATTCTATACTATTTCAGGCTGCTTCAATACCACCAATTCAATTACTGATTTGGACCAAAAAAAAAAAAAAAATCATGTAGCAGTCCCTCCTGTGTCCCTAGTCACATAAGGGAATGGATCGCAAATGGTCAAGCCAACTGCGTTGTCTCCTTTTTCAGACAGAAAGTTCAGTTCAGTTCAATCGCTCAGTTGTGTCCGACTCTGCAACCCCATGGATGGCAGTATGCCAGGCCTCCCTGTCCATCACTAACTCCCAGAGTTGACTCAGATTCACGTCCATTGAGTCGGTGATGCCATCCAACCATCTCATTCTCTGTCATCCCCTTCTCCCACCTTCAATCTTTCCCAGCATCAGGGTCTTTTCAAATGAGTCACTTCTTCCCATCAGGTGGCCAAAGTATTCAGCTTCATCATCAGTCCTTCCAGTGAACACCCAGGACTGATCTCCTTTAGGATGGACTGGTTGGATCTCCTTACAGTCCAAGGGACTCTCAAGAGTCTTCTCCAATACCACAGTTCCAAAGTATCAATTCTTCGGTGCTCAGCATTCTTTATAGCAAGGTTCTGTTTCAACTATCTATTGCTGTGTTGTTATAAAGAAGAATCTTGTATTCTTCCCTCTTACAAGTTTATCACTAAAGGGTTGTTGCCTGTTAAGCTTAAATTATACATAATGCCCCACCTCTGGGAACCCTGCCTCCTAAGTAATGAACTTTAAGCTAAAATACCTTAGTGTAGCTCACAGGTCCACCTGTGAATGACAGCAGGGAGCAGGCAATGAGCACCTCTCCCCAGGAGGCTGATGGAAAATAGGAAAGGTTTGGCTTTTTGCTCCCTCCCCTTTCAGTAAAGAGAAGCCTGGATTCTGACTCAGGCAAGATGATTCCTCGGGAGACAAGTCCGCCAATCTTCTTGGTCTGCTAGTTTTCTGAACCAAGTTACTATTTCTTGCCCCAACAAGTTATCCCTCCAATTTATTGGCCTGTCATTGGGTGAACAGCAGGACCTTGGACTCAGTAAACAATTTTAGCACAACCAGGCAGCAGGCTTGTGGCAATGGTCATAGCAGCTGACCCAACTGCTAGTCCTGAGGACCTCATCTTGTCTGGGGACCTGCTGTTTCAAATTCCCCAAAACAACAGCTGTTCCAGCATCTGTGGGATGGCAATAAGGTGTCACTCTGGTGTACACAGCCAGGAACGTTATTGTCTCTCCTTTGCGGGCTTTTTCTCTGGAATAAGCCAGTTGGTCTTCTGTTTGAGTGGGGTACCCTGTTGGAGAAAGGAAGGAGTAGCATTTCCTCTCTGGGGATTTTTCTCTGAAACAAATGGATTTGTTTTGCAGTTGAGTGAGCTGTGAAAAGAAGAGAAGAGAAAAGCAAAGGAGAAAAGGAAAGATATACCTATTTGAGATTGCATCCAAGTACTGCATTTCAGACTCTCTTGCTGACCATGATGGCTACTCCATTTCTTCTGAGGGATTCCTGCCCACAGTAGTAGATATAATGGTCATCTGAGTCAAATTCACCCATTCCAGTCTATTTTAGTTCACTGATTCCTAGAATGTTGACATTCACTCTTGCCATCTCTTGTTTGACCACTTCCAGTTTGCCTTGATTCATGGACCTGACATTCCAGGTTCCTATGCAATATTGCTCTTTACAGCATCGGACCTTGCTTCTATTACCAGTCACATCCACAGCTGGGTATTGGTTTTGCTTTGGCTCCATCCCATTATTCTTTCTAGAGTTATTTCTCCACTGATCTCCAGTAGCATATTGGGCACCTACTGACCTGGGGAGTTCCTCTTTCAGTATCCTATCATTTTGCCTTTTCGTACTGTTCATGGGGTTCTCAAGGCAAAAATACTCAAGTGGTTTGCCATTCTCTTCTCCAGTGGACCACATTCTGTCAGACCTCTCCACCATGACCAGCCTGTCTTGGGATGCACCCCGGGCATAGCTTGGTTTCATTGAGTTAGACAAGGCTGTGGTACTAGTGTGATTAGATTTGACCAGTTTTCTGTGAGTATGGTTTCAGTGTGTCTGCCCTCTGATGCCCTCTTTCAACACCTACCATCTTACTTGAGTTTCTCTTACCTTGGGCGTAGGGTATCTCTTCACAGCTGCTCCAGCAAAGCACAGCCACTGCTTCTTACCTTGAACAAGGGGTATCTCCTTATTGGTGCCCTTCCTGACCTTCAACGTGGGATAGCTCCTCTAGGCCCTCCTGAGCCCACCCGCACAGCTACAGCTCCTTGGGTGGCTCCTCCCGGCTGCCGCCCTGGCCTCCAGCGCGGGGTAGCCCCTCTCCACCTTTCCTGCGCTGTCGCAGCCTGGCACTCTGCACCGCTGCCCCTGACCTCGGACGTGGGGTAACTCCTCTCGGCCGCACTTAGCGCCCCGGGTCGCGGCCACCCCAACCAGTAAGGCTGAAGAAGCTGAAGTTGAACGGTTTTATGAAGACCTGCTGCTGCTGCTAAGTCGCTTCAGTTGTGTCCGACTCTGTGAGACCCCATAGACGGCAGCCCACCAGGCTCCCCCGTCCCTGGGATTCTCCAGGCAAGAACACTGGACTGGGTTGCCATTTCCTTTTCCAATGCATGAAAGTGAAAAGTGAAAGTGAAGTCGCTCTGTCGTGTCTGACTTTGCGACTCCATGGACTGCAGCCTACCGGGCTCCTCCATCCATGGGATTTTCCAGGCAAGAGTACTGGAGTGGGTTGCCATTACCTTCTCCTATGAAGACCTACAAGATCTTTTAGAGCTAACACCCAAAAAAGATGTCCTTTTCATTATAGGGGACTGGAATGCAAAAGTAGGAAGTCAAGAAACACCTGGAGTAACAGGAAAATTTGGCCTTGGAATGAGGAATGAAGCAGGGCAAAGACTAATAGAGTTTTGCCAAGAAAATGCACTGGTCATAGCAAACACC
>SJYA01000563.1:157754-170555 GCA_006410615.1 Neotragus moschatus | reverse complement strand
TGCGGGTCAGGAAGCAACAGTTAGAACTGGACATGGGACAACAGACTGGTTCCAAATAGGAAAAGGAGTCCATCAAGGCTGTATATTGTTACCCTGCTTATTTAACTTCTATGCAGAGTACATCATGAGAAACACTGGGCTGGAGGAAGCACAAGCTGGAATCAAAATTGCTGGGAAATTAAGAATAAGCCAGATGACACCACCCTTAATGGCAGAAAGTGAAGAAGAACTAAAAAGCCTCTTGATGAAAGTGAAAGAGGAGGGTGAAAAAGTTGACTTAAAGCTCAACATTCAGAAAACGAAGATCATGGCATCTGGTCCCATCACTTCTAGGCAAATAGATAGGAAAACAGTGGAAACAGTGTCAGACTTTATTTTTGGGGCTGCAAAATCAGTGCAGATGGTGACTGCAGCCATGAAATTAAAAGACCCTTACTCCTTGGAAGGAAAGTTATGACCAACCTAGGTAGCATATTGAAAAGCAGAGACATTACTTTGCCAACAGAGGTCCATCTAGTCAAAGCTATGGTTTTTCTTGTGGTCATGTATGGATGTGAGAAATGGACTATAAAGAAAGCTGAGCGCCAAAGAATGGTTGCTTTTGAACTGTGGTGTTGGAAAAGACTCTTGAGTGTCCCATGGACTGCAAGGAGATCCAACCAGTACATTCTAAAGGAGATCTGTCCTAGGTGTTCATTGGAGGGACTGATGTTGAAGCTGAAATTCTAATACTTTGGCCAACTGATGCGATAGCTGACTCATCTGAAAATACTCTGATGCTGGGAAAGAGTGAAGGGAGGAGGAGAAGGGGTCGACAGAGGATGAGATGGTTGGATGGCATCACTGACACAATGGACATGGCTTTGGGTGGACTCTGGGAATTTGGGATGGACAGGGAGGCCTGACGTGCTGCGGTTCATGGGGTCACAAAGAGTCAGAAACGACTGAGCAACAGAACTGAACTAAACTGAGCTGGGGGTACCCTTTGGAGAGAGGAAACTGTTGTTGGACTTTGACCCAATTTGTGAACTGGTTTATTTGTTTCTTTGGATGCTAGCATCTGTGTGTGCAGGTTGTGTCTTGTTTTTCTTGAATTTCTGTCTTTAAAAATGGGTAGTGTTACAACTATTCCTAAAGAAAGTTTTCTGAGCTGCATTTTAGGGAAGTGATCTGATTACAGCTGTAAGCCCAGTGGATGAGGAGTATATGATACTTCATTGTAACAATCTGTAACCACAGCACCTGTTAGGCTGTCCGCTTGGGTTTGGGCAGGGGTATCTCGGGACCCCACGTACCCCTGACTGCTCATCTTGCCGTGTTAAACATATCATTTATGGTCTCTTGCATCAGTGTATGTCAAACCTCAAGAGCAAACTTAAGGGCTTATTTAGGATTTTCTGTTTGTCCTTTGTTTTTCGTTTCAATTTGTTTGGTAACGTTGCTCCACTTACAGCCAAATCAGTTTTGTGATATTTAAAACCTTTACTGATGTCAAAGGGAAGAGAGGATCAGGGAAAAAAACAAACTTTTCTTGTCCAAGAGTGGGACTTTCCTAGGGAAGAAGAGACAGGCTCCACTTGGTCCCTAAAATTTAAAAAAGCTACAAATGGAAATAGCAGTGTGTTTTCCATAAATACTAGTAAAAAGGGGTTAGCCAGCTAGACAGGTGATGTTGATCTGTGTTATCTGCCAGAAGCCCAATTTGAATCCAACCTCTTTTTTCACTGACGGGTTTTATGTTGTTTTACCTGATTCAGTTTTTGGTTTTTAAAAAAAACTTTTTAATTTTCATTTTTTACTGGGAATATGAAGCTCTCTGGCAGACAGCATTTACAGTTAAATTTAGGCTTTTTAGCCTTACTGCTACCAAGAGATTCTTGCAGTCTTTCTCATTCAAATGACCCATTGTATTGAAAATTCTTTTCTTTCTACAGGACCACTTGCTCACTTAAATAGACACACGTTGCGAGAGAACCTCAGCAGGAATGCCAAAGGCGTGTGATATAGGTTATCAGTTCAACAATTTAGCACTCGATCACCATGGCTGCTGCTTCATAATCAGCAGTGAGGCCTTCAGAAAGACATTCAACCATCCTTTATCTTTACACATGATGCTTCCTGAAATATTTTTCAGTTACTCTCCACAGTGTTAACCATACCATGTTTCATATTTTAAAAGTTTCCCAATCATCAAGTTTTGGCTCAACTATTCTTAAATCTAAGAGGATTTCCATATAATTTGCAAAAATGGTTAAATATTTAAAATTTCTTTACAGAGAATGGTAAGATGAATATAAGTCACTCACATACAGAAATGTTACCATTCATCTTCAAACTGGCTTTATCACTACTCTTCCCACAATAAAAAGACGCTGAAAATATCATGCGTTTTAAAGTTTTAAAGATATTTCAGTTCAGTTCAGTTTAGTGGCTCAGTTGTGTCCGACTCTTTGCAGCCCCATGAATTGCAGCACACCAGGCCTCCCTGTCCATCACCAACTCCCAGANTTATTAATATTTCTCCCGGCAATCTTGATTCCAGCTTGTGCTTCTTCCAGCCCAGCATTAAGCAGGGTGACAATATACAGCCTTGATGGACTCCTTTTCCTATTTGGAACCAGTCTGTTGTTCCATGTCCAGTTCTAACTGTTGCTTCCTGACCTGCATACAGATAAATGTAATTCAACTTTCTAAATTCTGAAAACATTAGAGTTCCTCAATATCTCTTTCCATAATTTACTCTTATATTAGTTTTACTACCTTTGCATATGAACATTTTCTTAAAAACCTAAAGCAGGAGAAGGAAATGGAAACCCACTCCAGTATTCTTGCCTGGAAAAGTCCATGGAGAGAGGAGCCTGGTGGGCTGTAGTCCATGGGGTTACATGACCAAGCACGCATGCATGAGGTTGGAGGGAGATGGGTTGGTAGCAATAAACCTGTAGAATTTAAAAACAAAAAACATAAAGCAAAAACCAAATGCAACTGTCAAAAATAATAGTTTATCAATTGTCTTCATAGTCTCACATGCAAGTAAGGCAACCTGAACAGATATAATTATCCTCATTTTGTAGATAAAGACTCAAGGCTCAGATAAGGTAAATGACTTGTCCAAAATCAAACCCCTAAATAACTGGCAGTTCTGAGGCTTGACTGTAGAACTTTAGATTTTACAGTCAGAGCAGAAATGACAGGATATACATGGAAGCACATAGACCTACTGCATTGTTACTCACTGCTGAAATATCTCTGGCCATGATATGCTGATTTCATCCCTCCTACCATCTTGCTGGGCCTTCTCCTTTGCCCTTGGACGTGGGGTATCTTTTTTTGGTGGGATCCAACATTCTCCTGCTGATGGTTTTTCAGCAGTGAGTTGTAATTTTGGAGTTCTCGCAAGAGAGGATGAGCGCATGTCCTTCTACTCTGCACACGTGGACATCATAGATGGTAGATACCGAAATCAGATTGATTATATTCTTTGCAGCCAAAGATACAGTCAGCAAAAACAAGACTGGGAAATGACTGTGGCGCAAATCATGAGCTCCTTATTGCCAAATTCACACTTAAATTGAAGAAAGAAGGGAAAACCACTAGACCATTCAGGTATGATCTAAATCAAATCCCTTAAGATTAAATAGTGGAAACGGCAAATAGATTCAAGGGATTAGATCTGATAGAGTGCCTGAAGAACTATGGACGGAGGTCAGGACATCCTACAGGAGGCAGTGATCAAGACCATCCTCAAGAAAAAGAAATGCAAAAAGGCGAAATTGTTGCCCCAGGAGGCCTTACAAATAGCTGAGAAAAGAAAAGACGCAAAAGGCAAAGGACATAAGGAAAGATATGTCCATCTGAGTGCAGAGTTCCAAAAACTAGCAAGGAGAGATAAGAAAGCCTTCCTCAGTGATCAATGCAAAGGAATTGAGGAAAACAATAGAATGAGAAAGACTAGAGATCTCTTCAAGAAAATCAGAGATTCCAAGGGAACATTTCNAGGAGGCCTTACAAATAGCTGAGAAAAGAAAAGACGCAAAAGGCAAAGGACATAAGGAAAGATATGTCCATCTGAGTGCAGAGTTCCAAAAACTAGCAAGGAGAGATAAGAAAGCCTTCCTCAGTGATCAATGCAAAGGAATTGAGGAAAACAATAGAATGAGAAAGACTAGAGATCTCTTCAAGAAAATCAGAGATTCCAAGGGAACATTTCGTGCAAAGATGGGCTCAATAAAGGACAGAAATGCTATGGACCTAACAGAAGCAGAAGATATTAAGAAGAGGTGGCGGCAGCTGCTGCTGTTAAGTCACTTCAGTCATGTCCGATGCTGTCTGACCCCAGAGACGGCAACCCACCAGGCTCCCCCGTCCCTGGGATTCTCCAAGCAAGAACACTGGAGTGGGTTGCCATTTCCTTCTCCAATGCATGGAAGTGAAAAGTGAAAGGGAAGTCGCTCAGTCACGTCTGACTCTTCTTGATTCCATGGACTGCAGCCTACCAGGCTCCTCCATCCATGGGATTTTCCAGGCAAGAGTACTGGAGTGGGGTGCCATTGCCTTCTCCAAGAATACACAAAAGAGCTGAACAGAAAAGATCTTCATGACCAGATAACCACGGTAGTGTGATCACTCACGTAGAGCCAGACTTCCTGGAATGCACAGTGAAGTGGGCCTTAGGAAACATCACTACAAACAAAGATAGTGGAGGTGATGGAATTCCAGTTGAGCTATTTCAAATCCTAAAAGATGATGCTATCAAAGAGTTGCACTCAGTATGCCAGCAAATTATTGGTTTGATTAATGCAGACATGTATTTAGAATTAAGAACAATGCTTCTGCTGTACCTAAGTTTACTGGAAATCAAATAAGACCTTATTATTCCTTTTACAAAGTGGGTTAAACAAGAAACATAACAATATGACAAAGCTTTTCAGTAAATAAAATAGAGGTAAATGTGGTAAGAGTTTTAGGTAAATACTATAGGTATAATGTTTTGAGAATGTCTAACTAAAATAGTCTCTTCTTGATTTTCATAACTTGCAACTTAACTAATTAAATAGAGAGACTCCATTGACTACCTGGGTCATTTTTAATAGGATAAAATATTAGAACATTAGTTGCTGGGCTGGTCTAAGTTTATCTACCTTTGCCTTCTTAGGAGAGGAAGACTAAAGCATACGTTTGTCGATTGGGAAATGTTAGACTGACAGTTTACAATGACTTGTCTCTAGGTTTTCATTAGAGATTAAGGTTTTAAGGTTAAGAATGATAAGGGAAGCGTTTCAGTATGCAAAGATGCAGGATGTGTGTTTTCAGCAAAGAGGGTTTGGAAAATGGAAATGCATTTTCTTAGGGGGGAAAAGGTAGTTTTGTCCTAGCACTCATTTCTGAATGTAAGAGAAAGTGAGGGACAGATTAATATGAATACAGAAAGACAAAAGTTTGTGGAGGAGGAAAGCTGAGTTTTATGCATGGTCTGGCTTGGCTAAGATGAGAGTGAACTTAAGAAAATGAATTTTAAAGGTAAAGTGCTACAAAACTTGAATTTGGCTAAGAGGAAAAAGTTTTCTTAAAATATTGTATTGCTTCTGGTAATAGATTGTGAATTTAAGTGATCTGTATTTGCCACTGAGATCTTTTATATCAGTGGTTAAATTTTTTGATATTTTTGAAAAACTTTCCAAAGATCAAATTTTAAATGAAGTTCATGTGACTTCTACCTGACTTTGAGGTTTCTCAAAGGATCCCTAATGTTAATCACTCAGTCATGTCCAACTCTTTGTGACCTCATGGACTATAGCCCACCAGGCTCCTCTGTTGATGGAATTCTCCAGGCAAGAACACTGGAGTGGGTTGCCATTTCATACTCCAGGGGATCTTCCCCACCCAGGCATTAAACCCAGGTTTCCTGCATTGCAGGCAGATTCTTTAATATTTGAGCCATCAGGGAAGCCATCAAAGGGTCCCTGAAACACCTCAAGATATTTGTTTTCTCTCCATCTCACAGAAGAATAGTAAACGAATTGGGCTTATTTGATATGGTAAATTACATAGGAAGCACTGTCAAATATCAATAACTGCAGATACGCAGATGACACCACCCTTATGGCAGAAGGTGAAGAGGAACTGAAAAGCTTCTTGATGGAAGTGAAAGAGGAGAGTGAAAAAGCTGACTTAAAATTCAACATTCAAAAAACTAAGATCATGGCATCCGGTCCCATCACTTCATGGAAAATAGATGGGGAAACAGTGGAAACAGTGTCAGACTTTATTTTATGGGCTCCAAAATCACTGCAGATGGGGACTGCAGCCATGAAATTAAAGGGTGCTTGCTCTTTGGAAGAAAAGCTATGACCAACCTAGACAGCATCTTAAAAAGCAGAGACATTACTTTGCCAACAAAGGTCCATCTAGTCAAGGCTATGGTTTTTCCAGTAGTCGTGTATGGATGTGAGAGTGGGACTATAAAGAAAGCTGAGTGCCAAAGTATTGATGCTTTTGAACTATGGTGTTGGAGAAGACTCCTGAGAGTCCTTTGGACTGCAAGGAGATCAGTCCTGAATATTCATTGGAGGGACTGATGCTGAAGCTGAAACTCCAATACTTTGGCCACCTGATGTGAAAAGTTGACTCACTGGAAAAGACCGTGATGCTGGGAAAGATTGAAGGTAGAAGGGGATGACAGAGGATGGCATGGTTGGATGGCATCACCGACTCGATGGACATGAGTTTGAGCAAGCTCTGGGAGTTGGTGATAAACAGGGAGGCCTGGTGTGCTGCAGTCCATGAGGTTGCAAAGAGTTGGACACGACTGGTAACTGAACTGAACTGATTGTCAAATAAGCGGTGATAAAACTTCTTAGGCTGTATCATATGGGTAAACATTATTAATATATGCATTTTAGAAATTATATGAAACTCTTAAAATTCTAGTATATCCTGGTTGGTGATATCAGTCATAATTGTAGTAGTTATCATAAATTCTTGTTTGTCATGGCAGTAACCAAGTTTCTTTTAAATTGTATAGTAATCCTGGTTGGTTAATGCCAAAGCAAATCAACATCCTTTTAGTGTTTAAGATGGTCAATTACTCTTTAGGTTTTAGAGTGGCTTTTTAAAAAATTGAAGTATCGTTGATTTAAGATATTGTTTTGGTTGAACAGCAAAGTGATTCAGTTACTTGTGGTTGTTTAGTCACTAAGTCGTGTCTGACTCTTTTGCCACCCCATGGACTGTCACCTGCCAGGCTCCTCTGTCCATGAGCTTCTCCAGGCAAGAATACTGGGGTGGATTGCTATTTCCTTCTCCAAGGGATCATCCCAACCCAGGGATCGAACCTGCTTCTCCTGCATTGCCAGGTGGATTCTTTAACACTGAGTCACCAGGGCAACATATATATATAATTGTTCTTTATCAGATGCTTTTCCCTTACAGCTTATTGCAAAATACTGAGTATAGTTCCCTGTGGTATACAATGTGTCCTTGTTGGTTATCATTTTATATATGCTTAGTCACTCAGTCATGTCTGACTCTTTGCAACCCCATGGACTGTATCCCATCAGGCCCCTCTGTCTATAGGATTTTCCAGGCAAGAATATTGAAGTGGGTCGCCATTTCCTTCTCCAAGGGGTCTTCTGGACCCAGGGATCGAATCCATGTCTCCTGCATTGCAGGCAGATTCTTTACCCGCTCAGCCATCAGGGAAGCCCTAGGAGTGTGTGTATGTTAATTCCAAACTCCCCCCACCTTTCTCATTTGGAAACCATAAATTTGTTTTTAAATCTATGTGTCTCTTTCTACTTTGTATATGTTTATTTGCACCATATTTTTAGATTCCATGTACGATATTTGTCTTTCTCTGTGTTGTTTACCTCACCTAGTATGATAATCTCTAAGTCCATCTATATTGCGGCAAATAGCATTATTTTATTGTTTTGTATGGCTGAGTAATATTCTGTCATGTATATATAATATACCACATCTTCTTTATCCATTTATCTATTGATGGACATTTAGGTTGCTTTCACGTCTTGGCTATTGTAAATAGTGCTGCAATGAATATTGGGGTGATGGATCTTTTCCAATTACAATTTCTCTGGATATACGCACAGGAGTGGGACTGCAGTATCACATGGTACCTCTATGTTCAGTTTTTAAGGACCCTCCATACAGTTCTCCATAATGACTATACCATTTTACACTCCCACCAACAAGGTAAGAGAGTTCTCTTTTCTCCACACTTTCTCAAGCACTTATTGCTTTTAGACTTTTTGATGATGGCCATTCTGACCAGTTTGAGGTGATACCTAACTGTAGCTTTGATTTGCATTTCTCTAATAATTAATGATGTTGAGTATTTTTTCATGTGACCTGTTGGCCATGTCTTCTTTGAGCTTTCCAGGTGGCACTAGTGATAAAGAACTTGCCTTCCAAGGCAGGAGACGTAAGAGGTGTGGGTTTGATCCCTGGGTCAGGAAGATACCCTAGAGGAGGGCATGACAACCACTCCAATATTCTTGCCTGGAAAATCCTGTAGAAGAGGAGCCTGGCAGGCTACAGTACAGGGCGGGTCACAAAGAGTTGGACATGAGTGAATTGACTTAGCATGTAAGCACACGCTTCTTTAGAGAAATGTCTAGTTCTCCTGCCCATTTCTTGATTGGGTTGTTTGTGTTTTTGATCTTGAGCTATATGAGCCGTTTGTATATTTTGGAAATTAATCCTTTGTCAGTTGTATCATTGCAAATATTTTCTCCATTTCTGAAGGTTATCTTTTTGTTTTGTTTATGGATTCTTTTGCTGTGTGGAAGATTTATGTTTTAATTAGGTCCCATTTGTTTATTTTTGTTTGTATTTCTATTGCTGTCGGAGATGAATCAAAAAGATATTGCTATGATTTATGCTAAAGAGTGTTCTGCCTATGTTTTCCTCTAGTAGTTGTCTTACATTTAAGTCTTTAAACCATTTTGAATTTATTTTTCTGTATGATGATAGAAGGCAATGGCACCCCACTCCAGTACTCTTGCCTGGAAAATCCCATGGACGGAGGAGCCTGGTGGGCTGCCGTCCATGGGGTCGCGAAGAGTCAGACACGACTGAGCGACTTCACTTTCACTTTTCACTTCCATGCATTGGAGAAGGAAATGGCAACCCACTCCAGTGTTCTTGCCTGGAGAATCCCAGGGACGGGGGAGCCTGGTGGGCTGCCGTCTATGGGGTTGCACAGAGTCGGACACGACTGAAGCGACTTAGCAGCAGCAGCAGCAGCAGCAGCATGATGATGATAGAAAATGTTCTAGTTTCATTTTTTACAGGTAGCTATCCAGTTTTCCCAACACTACTTATTTTTTATTTTTATTTATTTTAAATTGTAGAATGATTACTTTACAATATGGTAATGGTTTTTGCCATATATCAGCATGAAGCAGCCATAGGTATACGTCTGTCCCCTCCTTTCGTATTCCCCTCCCACTTTCCTCCCCCTCCAGGTTGTTATGGAGCGCCAACTTTGGGTGCCCTGCATCATACAGCAAACTCCCCCTGGCTTTCTATTTTTGATGGTCATGTGTATGCTTCAATGCTCTTTTCTCAATTCATCCCAGCCTCTCCTTCCCCTGCTGGGTCCAAAGTCTGTTCCCTGTGTCTGTGTCTCCTTTGTTGACTTGCACATAGGATCAACGGTACCATCATTCTAGATTCCATATGTATGAGTTACTGTATGAAATTTGCCTTTCTCTTTCTGCCTTACTTCACTCTGTATACTGGGTTCATCACTCTAGGTTTGTCTGCTGCATTAGAACTGGTTCAAATGAGTTCCTTTTTATGTGTCTATATACTACATTGTGTATATCTACTACAATTTCTTCATGCATTCACCTGTCAGTGGACATCTAGGTTGCTTCTATGTCCTAGCTATTATAAACAGCCCAGCACTACTTACTGAAGAGACTGTCTTTTCTCCATTGTCTATTCTTGCCTCCTTTGGTACATGGATTTATTTCTAGGCTCTCTATCCTGTTCCGTTGATCTCTTTGCCTGTTCTGTGCTAGTACCATACTCTTTTGATGCTTGTGGCTTTGTAGTATAATGTGAAGTCAGGGAGCCTGATTCTTCAAGCTCTATTGCTTCTGAAGATTGCTGTAGCTATTGAGGACCTTTTGTGCTTCCATAAAATTTTTTAAAATTTTGTTCTATTTTCTATGGAAAATGCCATTGGTAATTTGATAGGGATTTCACTGAATTTGTAGAGTGCTTTGTGCAGTATCGTCAATTTGATAATATTGATTCTTTAATCCAAGAATACAGTGTATCTTTCCATCTGTTTGTGTCACCTTTCTTTCATCAGTGTCTTATAGTTTTTAGAGTGCAGGTATTTTCCTTTCTTAGGTATGTTTATTCCTAGATATATTACTCTTAGTGATGTGATGGTAAATGGGATTGCTTTCTTAATTTCTCTTTCTGATCTTTTGTTAGTGAATAGAAATGAAACAAATATATATATGTGTGTGTGTGTATCCTAAAACTTTAGTGAATTCATTGATAAGCTCTGGTCATTTTCTGGTAGTGTTTCTAGGATTTTCTATGTATAGTGCCATGCCATCTTCAAACAGTGACTATTTCACTTCCTTTCCTATTTGGATTCCCAGGACTTCCAAAACTATGTTGAATAAAAGTGGTGAGAATGGACATCCTTGTCTTTTTCCTGATCTTACAGAAAATACTTTCAGCTCTTCTCCATTGATTATGATGTGCTGTGAGTTTGTCACATATGGCCTTTATTATGTTGAGGCATATTCCCTCTGTGCCCACTTCCTGGAGAATTTTTTATTGTAAATTGGTATTGCATTTTGTCAAAAGCTTTTTCTGCATCTATTGACATGATCATGTTTTTATTCTTCATTTAGTGTGGTATATCACAGTGATTTGTGGATATTGAAAAATCCTTGCATCACTGAGCTAAATCCCACTTGAACATGGTGTATGATCCTTTTAATATACAACTGGGTTTGATTTGCGAGTATTCTGTTGATTTTTGTATCTGTGGTTATGAGGGATACTGGCTTGTAATTTTCTTTCTTTTTTGTGATATCTTTGGTTCTGCTATCAGGGTAATGATGGCCTTGCAGAATATGCTTATAAGTGTTTCTTCCTCTGCAACTTTTTGGAATGGTTTCAGAAGGATAAGTATTAACTCTTCTCTAGATGTTTATAGCATTTGCTTGTGAAGCCATCTGTCCTGAACTTTTGTTTGTTGTTCAGTTCCTAAGTCATGTCCAACTCTTTGAGACCCCATGGACTGCAGCACACCAGGCTTCCCTGTCTTTCACTATCTCCCAGAGATTGCTCAAACTCATGCGCACTGAGTCAATGATGCCATCCAATCATCTCATCCTCTCTGACCTGCCTCTTTTCCTGCCCTCAGTGTTTCCCAGCATCAGGGACAATCCTAAAAGAAATCAACATTGAATATTCACTGAGAGAACTGATGGTGAAGGTCCAATACTTTGACCTGATGCAAAGAGCTGACTCATTGAAAAGGAAGCTGACTCATTGGAATGGAACCTGGGAAACATTGAGGGCAGGAAAAGAGGTTGACCTCCTTGCTGTCCTAGGGACCTCCTTGCTGTCCAAGGGACCTTCTTTCTGTCCAAGGGACTTTCTTGCTGTCCAAGCAGTTTGCTCCTGCACCACAATTCAAAACCATCAGTTCTTTGGTGCTCAGCGTTCTTTATGGTTCAACTCTCACATCCATACATGACTACTGGAAAAACCATAGTTCTCATTATATGGACATTTGTCAGCAAAGTGATGCCTCTGCTTTTCAATACACTGTCTGTCTGGGTTTGTCATAGGCTTTTTTCCAAGGATCAAGTGTCTTTTAATTTTATGACTGAAGTTACCATCCACAGGCCAAGAAAATAAAATCTGTCACTGTTTCTATTGTTTCCTCATCTATTTGTCATGAAGTGATGGGACCAGATGCCATGATCTTAGTTTTTTGAATGTTGAGTTTTAAGCCAGTGTTTTCTCTCTCCTCATTCACTTTCATCAAGAGGTTGTTTAGATCCTCTTTGCTTTCTGCCACTGGTAATTTTAAAATCACAGATTTAATTTCAGTACGTGTGATTTTTCTGTTTATATTTTCTATTTCTTCCTGATTTACTCCTTGGAGATTGTTCCTCTCTAAAAAAATCTGTCCATATCTTCTAGGTTGTCCAATTTATTGGCATTTTGGCATTGTCCGATTTATTGGTTGTCCAATTTTTTGCTTGTAGTTGTATTTTATGGTCCTTTATATTTCTGTGGTATCTTGTAACTTCACCTTTTCATTTCTAATTTTATTGATTTAGGCCCCCTCCCCTCTTTTCTTGATGAGTCTGGCTAAGGCTTTATCAATTTTGTTTATCATTTCAGAGAACCGGCTTTTAGTTTCTATTGTCAGTCTCCATTTCCTTTATTTCTGTTCTGATCTCCATGATTTCTGCTCTTCTCTCACTTGGGGTTTCATCGGTTCGCCTTTCTCTGGTTGCTTAGGTGTGACGTTATGCTGTTTCTCTGCGGTTTCTCTTGTTTTCTGAGGTGCGTCTGTCTTGGTTTAAGCTCTCTCGGAACTTCTCTTACTGCCTCTCGTGGGTTTGGAGTCATCATCTTTTTGTTTTCATTTGTCTCCAGGCACTTTTAAAAATTTTCTTTTTAACTTCCTCAGTGATCCATTGGTTGTTTAGTAGTATTATTGAGCCTCCACCTGCTTGTGTGTGTGTGTGTGTGTGTGTGTGTGTGTGTGTGTGTGTGTGTGTGTGTGTG
>SJYA01000563.1:84263-157639 GCA_006410615.1 Neotragus moschatus | reverse complement strand
TGTGTGTGTGTGTGTGTGTGTGTGTGTGTGTGTGTGTGTGTGTGTGTGTGCTTTGCAGCCTTTCCTTATAGTTGATGTCTAATCTCATAGTGCTATCATCAGAAAAGATGCTTGATATGATGTCAATTGTCGTAAATTTACTGAGGCTTCTGTGGCCCAGCATGTGATCCATCCTGGAGAATGTGCTGTGTGCACTTGAAAAGTGTGTGTACAGTGAGTCCCCTGTATACAAACGAGGTCTATTCTGAGAGTGCAAGTCCAGTTTGTTCATTAGTCTGACAAAGTTAGCCTAGGTCCCCAGCTAACACAATCAGCTTTATAAAGCTGTACTATAATAGGTTTGTAATAGTTTTCACACAAATAATACATGAAAACGAACAAATATTTTTAGTCTTACAGGATGTCGAAAATTACAATGGTACAATACAATAGATGGCACACGGGGGCTGGCATTGAGTGAACAGGCAAGAAGCGTTACTGACTGGAGGAGGGAGCATGGGTATGAGATGGTAGAGCTGAAGGGCCATCAGCAATCGATGGGGACAAGCTACAGTCTCATTCATGCCTGACGCTGACGGCACAGGTTCCGGGTCCTTGTGATCCAGTGACATCTGGGTGGTAGACCTTATTTTTTCATCGTAGATGATACAGGAGCACTGTTCTGCCTTCTGAACGGCTGCTGCAGCCTTCATGTACCACTGTACATTCAGGTCCCTCAAAAGCTAACAGTGCATCTTCAAAAAAATAAAAGAAAAGCCCTTGACGTTTCTTGCATCTTGAATCTCTTTGGTTCTTCAGCTCCTTCTTCTTCCCCTTGTCTCTCCTGGTCCTTTCTCTGGGCCTCCAATTCCATCAGGTCTTCATTCGTAAGCTCCTCTTGCTGCGCAGCAAGGGATTCCGTGAAGTCGTCCACTTGCAGACCTAGCTCCAGCTTCTTGCTGAGGGTCACTGAGTCTCTGAAGACCTCTTTGGGCTCCTGATCCACTTTCTCTCATCCACAAAAATTGTGAATAAACTGTGGGCAAAAGTTCTTCCAAACCCAATTCATGATGACAGCTGTAACCTCATGCCAAGCAAAGTAAATGTTTTTATGGCTTTGAGGATGTTAGAGTCCTTCTAGAATTGTGTCAAGGTGGTTCCTCATTTGTCACTCACCTTTACTGCCTGACAAAAAGTGTGACATAAATAATATTTCTTGAAAGTCACTATAACTCCCTCATTGATAGTTTTGATGAGTGACATAGTATTTTGTGGCAGATATACTACTTTGATGTTGAGGTGAAAGCTGTCCATGAATGGGGGGGGGGTGGCCCAGAATATTGTCGAGTGGCAAGATTGCTGAATGGGATATCCTTCTCCAAGCAATATTTCTCTACCTCTAGGATAAAGAAGTGGAAAAACCAGTCTTGGAATATGGTCTGTGAAACCCAGATTCTTGGGCTTCCCCAGTGGCTCAGTGGGATATGCTCCCACCAGTGCAGGAGATGCAGGTTCAATCCCTGGTCCAGGAAGAGCCCCTGGAGATGGAAATGGCAGCCCACTCCAGTGTCCTGGCCTGGGAAATCCCATGGACAGAGGAACCCAGCGGGCTACAGTCCATGGGGTCACAAAGAGTCAGACAGACTTAGCGACTGAACATCAGCCCAGGATTTGGGATTACTCTTCCACACAACAGGAAGAGAGCCCTTGGCTATGTTTTTAAGGGTTCTTGGGTTTTCTGGATGATAAATTATGAGAGGCTTAAGCTTCATATTTCCAGAAGCATTGCCACCAAACAACAGAGTTAGCCTGTCCTTTGCTGCTTTATAGCCTGGCATCAACTTTTCATCCTCACCGATGTAACTTTTGTCTGGCTTCTTCTTCCAGTATAGTCCTGTCTCATCCATGTTAAAAACCTGCTCAAATAAATACATAGCTTCATCAATAATTTCTGAAAGCATTTCAGGAAATTCCTGGGAAGCGACTGTATCTGCACTCGCTGCCTCACCACTTCCTTTCACGTCGTGAAGGTTGGCTCTAGCCTTGAACTGCTGAAAGCAGCCAAGGCTGACATTAAAAGATGCCCTCTCATTCTTCATCATTCTTCTCTAAGTCCTCCTAAAGGCTTTCCGCTTTCTCTTGAGTCAGCATTAAGCTGAGTGGGACCGAACGCTGGTGCTGATCCTGCTTCTATACACCGAGCAATCTCTCCATCTCCTCCCTCACTTTCCCCTGCTTCTCTGATGTCTTCATCGTCAGGCAGCAGATTTCCCATGTTCCATGATCTTGTCCTTGTTCTTTAGACTCATGCTGATGGTTGAACGATTCGTGTTGTAAGAATGAGTGACCATCCTTATGCCTCGATCCACTCTCTCAGTCATTTTCTCTTTTGTTTCCATCATTATTGTTTGGCACTTTCCAGTAGTCCCAGCTATATCACTGCTGCTTTTATGCTTGCAGAATTCTGGACATCCTGGGTTTGAAATAAAGACACTAATGTACTCTATACAGTACCGTACAGTAAAGTACACAAAAGCACAATCAGGGACTTCCCTGGCAGTCCAGTGGTTAAGAATCCGCCTTCCAATACAGAGGACTCAAGTTCGATCCCTGGTCAGGGAACTAAGATCCCATATGTTTCAAGGCAAGCCAGCACACCACAGCTACTGAGCCCACGTGCCCCAACTACAGAGCAGCTCAAGCACCATAACAAAGACCTGACACAGCTAAAGATATATTTAAACACACACACACACAACCAGGCCTTGGTGCCAAAGCTCTAGGAGAGCTCACACTACACTGATGAATACTCCCTGTTACCTCCACCACCTTATTCCCACAGTGAGCCACAGCTTCCCCTGCCTTCCCCAGGAGATGCTCCAAGACCAGCAGGTAGGTCTGGCTTGGCCTCCTGTGGAGTCACTGCTCTGCCCTGTGTCCTGGGGTACATGAGACACTGTGTGCACCTGCCAGAGGTGACTTGTCTCTTTCCCTGACTTCTGTGGAGCTCCTACTATAAAGCCCCGCTGGCCTGCCAAATCAATAGCTCTGGGGGTTCCTCCTTCTGATGCCAGACCCCCAGGGTGGGGAGTCTGCTATGGAGCTTAAAACTCTCATTCCTCTTTGAGAACTTCTGTGATGTAATTATTTCCCCCCAGTTTGTGGGTCACCCACTTGAAGAGGTATGGAATTTGATTATATCATAACTTCACTCCTCCTACCATCTCACTGTGGTTTCTTCTTTATGTCTTTAGATGTAGAATATTTTGGGACAGTTTTCAGTCTTTTCATTGATGGTTGTTCAGCAGTTAGTTTTGATTTTGATGTGCTTGTGAGAAGAAGTGAGCTGAAGTCCTCCTACTCTGCCACCTTGTCCAGGAACTCCAGCCACTTTTTTTTTTTTTAATTTATTATTATTATTTTTTTTCATCTCAAGTGTACATGAGTTCCCAATCTTGAACCCCCCCCCCCTCACTCCACATCAACTTTCTGGGTCATCCCCGTGCATCAGTCCCAAGCATCCTATNCTCCAGCCACTTTTTTTTTTTTTAATTTATTATTATTATTTTTTTTCATCTCAAGTGTACATGAGTTCCCAATCTTGAACCCCCCCCCCCTCACTCCACATCAACTCTCTGGATCATCCCCGTGCACCAGTCCCAAGCATCCTATATCTTGAACTGAATATAGACTGACAATTTGTTTCCCACTCGACAGCACACATGTTTCAGTGCACTTTTTAAAAAACCTATAGCGGGGACTTCCTGGGCAATAATTAAGACTTCACACTTTCAATGTAGGAGTGGCGTGTTTGATCCCTGGCTGGGGAACTAAGGTGCCATGTGCCTTGTGGCATCACACACACACACACACACACACACACACACACACACACACACACAAGCAGCTTTTGAAGGACGCTGTAGCTATTTTGAGAAGAAGCAGGGAAGGATGATGAAATCCTTTATGTGCAAGCATTTGTGCCATTACATCAGGGAAAGAAAGGAGGGGGCATAAGAGTGAGAATGTTGTTGTTGTTCAGTTGCCAAGTCACGCCCAACTCTTTGCAGCCCCATGGACTGCAGCACACCAGGCTTCCCTGTCCTTCACTATCTCCCGGAGTTTGCCCCAATTCATGCCCATTGAGTTGCTAATACCATGCAACCATCTCATCCTGTGTCGTCCCCTTCTCCTCTTGCCCTCAGTCCTTCCCAGCATCAGGGTCTTTTCCAATGAGTTGGCTCTTCGTACCAGGTGGGCAAAGTATTGAGCTTCAGCATCAGTCCTTCCAATGACTATTCAGGGTTATTGCTTCTAGGACTGACTGATTTGTTCTCCTTGCTTTTCAAGATCCTCTCAAGAGTCTTCTCTAGCACCACAGTTCGAAAGCATTAATTCTTCAGTGCTCTGCCTTCTTTACTTACTTCCAGCTCTCTCATCTGTACGTGACTACTGGAAAGACCATAGCCTTGACTATATGGACCTTTGTCAGCAAAGTGATATCTTTGCTTTTTAACACACTGTCTAGGTTTGTCATAGCTTTCCTGCCAAGAAGCAACTGTCTTCTAATTTCATGGCTGAAATGTTGCTTCAAACTGTAACACCTCTGGTTGAGCTAGCTGCCCCAGGCTCTTACACCCACATATTCATCCCTTCTGCCCCCTTCCATTACTTTCCAGCCCTGATTCCTGGCGTGGGCACTCAGGACTGTCTCTCCTTATTGGGAAAAATTTAAAAATTCTGTGTTAATTTCTGGGGCACAGGACTTAGTCTGGTATCACCATCTACGACCCAAGAGGGCACCCAGGAGCCACTCCCAAGGCAGGGCAATTTTCATCACTGTTATCTCATATGGGGGATGAAATGCAAATGATCAGCCAGCTGGGTTTCTCAGACTTTAACTGAATCTTTAATTTAAATCTTCCTCTATAGGAAGGATCCTCTAAACCTGAAGTCCATTTGGCAGCATCCACAGCTGAACCACACTGGGACCCCAGTGAGGGAAGAATGCCCTTACTAGAGCACCCCCTATTCGTGAATCTCTGCAGATCTTTGAAAGGGGGGGGGGCAAAGCAAAAGCATTTGAACATAATTCAAGAAATTCAGTAAAAAAAAAAAAAAAAAAACCTTTTTGAATTTTTCTAAAGGATTTATCAGGCCTACAGATGTCATACTAATACAGATCCTGAAGCCCTTGAAAATATTAGAATGGTAAATTTGACCTTCCAGGGGGCAAAGTGCCTTAGATGTCAGGAGAAATTGCAAAATTTAGATGCCACCTTTGTAATGAATCCTTCTTAATGGGTAGATGTTGCTTTTAAAGTGTTCAAGGGGGGGGGGGGTGGAAACAGAAAAAAAGAAAATGCCCCCTTTTTTTGCAGAAACATTGGGTTTCCCAGAGGGCAGGAAACCCAAAGAGAGGTAAACCACCATGGGAAAGGAACAATGTGCTTAGTGTAAGGAGGGAGAACACTGGAAAACAGTCAGAGAGGAACACTCTGATGAATGAAGAGGCCCAGGGTACGCCTTGGACTTGAGATATCTAATTTCCCACAGTAGCCCTGGGTAAAACTGCCAGTGGGGAATGAGCTGATTAACTTTCCCGTAGATCTCACCTTGAAGATGTGTATAAGAGACAGGACTTTAACTGAATCTTTAATTTAAATCTTCCTCTATAGGAAGGATCCTCTAAACCTGAAGTCCATTTGGCAGCATCCACAGCTGAACCACACTGGGACCCCAGTGAGGGAAGAATGCCCTTNTCCCCCCCACCCGCCCGCCCCCAGGTCTACAGAAAGGGAAGACCGGAAGTATACCAATGGCATCCCAGGGAAGGCCAAAAACACAAGGCCACTGCGCATCCCAGTGATAAGGGACACGGGGACACTAATCTAAACAATATATTCTGAGGCAAGAGAATTACTTCTTCCACAGACTGACTTGTCAAAATAGCAGCTAGAGTATTCAGAAAACGACCAAGAGAGGGCCAAAGAGTCAGGGTACACCTTGGACACTGTTGCCGCACGTTCATAACAGAATCATACATTAAAAAGGAACATCTCTAAAATATGTCAAGAGACGAATTTTACCTGGGTTAAGGCCTTGCAAGTTTCCCTGCTATGGATCAGTGGCTTCCAGAAGCAGGCCTAAATTAAGCTCCTTTAAAATATTGTAGGTTGTTCCAGGTGTTAGTCCAGGTGGGAGAATCTATAAATGCTCTAAAAGACCTAGCAATTATCAATCATGCTAAAACTTTGGGTGCTATAATAGCCTCTGTTCACGAGTTTGCCTCCAACAAGTCTGTCTATCAAATTGAAGTAGATGGTAATTTCCCTATAGCTGAAGTGTGAACCAATTTTGTTTAATTTTGTCCAAATACATTTTGGGAACCAGCACCAAAACCCTAAGTTCAATTACAAATAAGACAAAGTGCTAAGTGGTTTTATCAGGTTCAAATAGTTATAGATAAAAAATGACCGGCTAAAGAGTCTAAAGAATATTTGTTGCCTCAACTCAGTAGGAATGAGCCAGGAAAGTCTTCATCCTTTTTCCCTGTAAGATTGTGAAATGGATATAGACTGTGGGGAATTATAATAGGGAAGAAACTTTGCATTTTACTACAAGTAGATCACAAAATGAATGTTGCCTATAAGCTTAAATTACACATCTTATCTCTGGGAACCCTGCCTCCTAGGTAATGAGCATTAAGCTAAAATACCTTTGGTTTAGCTCACTGGAAACATCCTGACAGGGCCCACCTGTGAAGGACTGCCTGGAGAAAGAAATTAGCACATGCCCTCTGGAGGCTGACCTGGGCCAGGAAAGGTTTGACTTTACTCCCTCCCCTTTTAGGATAAGAGAAGCCTGACTTCTAGCTCAGGCAGATGGTTCTTTGGGACACCAGTACAGCATCTTCTCTTTACTTTCCAAGTAAAGTCACTATTTCTTGCCCTTGTCTCTCAGTTTATTCGTCTATAGTGTGGCGGGCAGTATTATCTTGGACTTGGTAACAGTGATAGAAACCACCCAAAACTCAGTGGCCTTTTATGTTTTTGCAGTTTAGACCAGGCTTGTCAGGCCAGTTCTACTCTGCATTATGCTGGGACTAGAACATCCAAGAAGTCTTCAAATACATATCTGACAGGTGCCTCAGCTCGGGAGGCTATTCATATCTCTTCTTTCTGCACACCTCCCCCTGTGGCTAACTTGGGATTTGTTAAAATGGTGCTGAGTTTCTAGAAGGAGGAGACCAAGGGGACAAACCCAAAGTGCAAGTGCCTCCTATCAAACTGCACTTTAGTTCACATCTGCAAATGCCCCATCAGCAAGAGGAACAAATCCAAAGTTAATGCTGGAAGGGACTATAAAGGACATTCATAGCAGAGAGCAGGGTTCTCTGGGGCCAAAAGGAACAGTCAGCCAGAGACACCAACGTGAGATTTCCGGTTCAAACGACTAATACCGNTCACATCTGCAAATGCCCCATCAGCAAGAGGAACAAATCCAAAGTTAATGCTGGAAGGGACTATAAAGGACATTCATAGCAGAGAGCAGGGTTCTCTGGGGCCAAAAGGAACAGTCAGCCAGAGACACCAACGTGAGATTTCCGGTTCAAACGACTAATACCGGTGAGTACACCAGAACAGCTTCTGACCCAGGCTCTTACAACTTATGTTTTGTTCCTTGAAAAAAAAAAAACAAAAAAAAAAACAGAACTAAACTCTGAGAAATTCATATTTACTGTGTGGGCCTATGCTATCAAATGACTAGTTCATTATTCTAATATAAACTGCAGGGATGACATTTAACACTTGTTGCTCAGCCAACTTTTACTCCTTAGTTCTTCTTAAATAAGATAAATAGAATGGAAAATATGAGCTGATTGGGGTTAGACCTAGAAAATCCCATTCCTTCAGTATCGCCCTTCTCCTGACAGCTTAAATGGCTATTTCACATCTGGTGATTAAGAATGTAGTTTTCACCAGAGGCTACTGCTGACGGAGTTCAGACTCTTGCTTCTGATTGTCTCTGTCAGAGGAATGAGTGTCAGGCAGACAGGGAAGCTGTAACCTCTTTCTGCAATAAACCAACAGCTCACTGAGCTGGCACCAACTGCTTCCATCGATTTTTCTATACAGATAATTGAAAATGGCTCATATGCTGGTATTTCATACCCATCATCACTGACAAGGAAAGGCCTTAATTTCTGTGACTATATTATGCTTCTCGTTGCAAACCTTAGATGTGAACGGAAGCACTTTCCTTTCCGGGGAACTACCCCTTCCCCACAAGTACCCCCCTCCAAAACAAACAAAAAACAAAACACCAGAATTCAGAGGAACCAGGCCAATTTCAGAACTGAGATGAAAAGTTATGGATAGGGGAAATTTACAGAGGCTTCAAGCAATGGGAATAAACACAGAAACTGCAAATGAACTTATGAGGCATGTGGAGTACATGTTGAATATCACTACAACGTAAACATTGTCACGCATGCGCAGTTGCTTCAGTCGTGTCCGACTCTTTGCGATTCTGTGGACTGCAGCCCACCAGGCTCCTCTGTCCATGGGGATTCTCCAGGCAAGAATACTGGAGTGGGTTGCCATTTCCTCCTCCAGGGAGTCCTCCCGACCCAGGGATTGAACGTGGATCACAAAGAGTCAGACAGCGCTAGCTGGGAAGTCCCAAATATTGTCTTAGGTTTTTAAAATTATGAAAGAATCTTCAAAAGTTTGGTTAACATAACATCTAAGTTTAAAACTTTGATGGTTTTCAGAAAAATGAAGATAGTTTAAAAACAGGTAAATTAAAAAAAAAAAACCTAATTCAAAGACTGAAACTAGATGTTAATACTGTGATATGCACACATTTCCAAAGGAAGAACACAGCAGATTCTTTTTAACAGGCAACTCACACTGACTGACATACTATGGAACAAGACCAGAGGCCAAGCTGATGGAACTGTTTGCCTTATTAATTTCAAACTTTTTTTTTAACTTTTCTTTTAAATTCCCAGGTAGCTCAGATGGTAAAGAATCTGCCTGCAATGCAGGAGACCTGGGTTTGTTTTCTGGGTTGGGAAGATCACCTGGAGAAGGCAATGGCAATCCACTCCAGTATTCTTGCCTGGAGAATTCCATGGACAGACCATGCGGTCACAGAGTTGGACACAACTGAGCAACTAACACTACACTTGATTTACAATCTTGTGTTAGTTTTAGCGTATAGCATCCTGATTCAGATATTGTTATTCAGTTGCTAACTTGTGTCCAATTTTTTCTGACCCCAGGCTTCCCTGTCCTTCACTATGTCCCAGAGTTTGCTCAAACGTATATGCACTGACTTGGCGATGCCATCCAATCATCTCATCCTCTCAGCCCCTTCTCCTCCTGCCCTTAGTCTTTCCCAGGATCAGTCTTTTCCAATGACTCGTCTCTTCGCATCAGATGGCCAATATTTTAGAGCTTCAGCATCAGTCCTTTCAATGAATATTCAGGGTTGATGTCCTTTAGGACTGACTGGTTTGACCTCCTTGCTGTCCAAGGGACTCTCAAAAATCTTCAGCACCACAATTCAAAAGCATCAATTCTAAAGTGCTCAACCTTCTTTATGGTCCAGCTGTCACCTTAGTACAGGACTACTGGAAAAACCATAACTTTTCTATACAGACTTTGTTGGGCAAAGTAATGTTTTTGTTTTTTAATATGCTATCTAGGTTTGTCATAGCTTTTCTTCTATTAAAAGGGGCAAGAATCTTTTAATTTCATGGCTGCAGTCACCATATGCTGTGATTTTGGAGACCAAAGAAAATAAAGTCCATGACCATTTCCATTGTTTCCCCATCTATTTGCCATGAAGTCATGGAACCAGATGCCATGATCTTAGTTTTTTGAATGTTGAATTTTAAGCTAGTTTTTCCACTCTCCTCTTTCATCTTCATCAAGAGGCTCTTTAGTTCCTCTTCACTTTCTGCCATAAAGGGTGGTGTCCTTTGCATATATGAGGTTATTCATATTTCTCCTGGCAGTCTTGATTCCAGCTTGTACTTCATCCAGCCTAGCATTTTGCATGATGTACTCTGCATATAAGTTAAATAATCAGGGTAACACTATACAGCCATGACATACTCCTTTCCCAGTTTTAAACATCTGTTGTACCATGTCTGGTTCTAACTGTTGCTTCTTGACCTGCATACAGGTTTCCTAGGAGACAGGTAAGATGTCTGGTATTCCCATCTCTTGAAGAATTTTCCACAGTTTGTTGTGATCCACACAATCAAATGCTTTAGTGTAGTTAAGGAAGCAGAAGGAAATGATTTTCTGGAATTCTCTTGCTTTTCCTATGATTGAACGGATATTGGCAATTTGATCTCTGGTTCCTCTGCCTTTTCTAAAACCACCTTGAACATCTGGAAGTTCTCATTTCACATACTAATAAAGTCTAGCTTGGAGAATTTTTAACATTACTTTGTGACCATATGAAGTGAGTGCAACTGTGTGATAGTTTGAACATTCTTTGGCATTGCTTTTCTTTGGGATTGGAATGAAACTGACTTTTTCCAGTCCTCTGGCCACTGCTGAGCCTTCCAAATGTGCTGGCATATGGAGTGCAGCACTTCAACAGCATCATCTTTTAGGATTTGAAATAGCTCAGCTGGAATTCCATCACCTCCACATGTGACTTCACATTCCAGGACGTCTGGCTTTAGGTGAGTGATCACACCATCATGATAATCTGAGTCATTAAGATCTTTTTTGTATAATTTTCCTGTATATTCTTGCCACCTCTTCTCAGTATCTGCTTCTGTTAGATCCATACCATTTCTGTCTTTTATTGTGCCCATCTTTGCATGACGTGTTCCCTTGGTATCTCTGATTTTCTTGAATAGATCACTAGTCTTTCCCATTCTATTGCTTTCCTCTATTTCTTTGTTCACTTAGGAAGATTTTTTGATCTTTCCTTGCTTTTATTTTGAACTCTGCATTCAGATGGGTATATCTTTTCTCCTTTGCCTTTTGCTTCTCTTCTTTTCTCAACTATTTGTAAGGCCTCCTCAGACAAGCGTTTTGGTTTTTTGCATTTCTTTTTCTTGAGGATGGTCTTGATCCCTGTCTCCTGTACAATGTCATAAACCTCCGTCCATAGTTCTTGAGGCACTTTATCTATCAAATCTAGTTGCTTAAATCTGTTTCTCACTTCCACTGTATAATCGTAAGGGATTTGATTTAGGTCATGCCTGAATGGCATTGTGGTTTTCCCTACTTTAAGTCTGAATTTTACAATAAGGAATTCATGATATGAGCCATAGTCAGCTCATGGTCTTGTTTTTACTGACTGTATAGAGCTTCTCCATCTTTGGCTGCAAAGGATATAATTGATCTGATTTCAGACCATCTGGTGATGTCCATGTGTAAAGTCTTCTCTTGTGTTGTTGGAAGGAGGTGTTTGCTATGACCAATGTGTTCTCTTGGCAAAACTCTCTTAGCCTTTGCCCTGCTTCATTTTATACTCCAAGGCCAAACTTATCTGTACTCCAGGTATCTCTTGACTTCCTACTTTTGCATTCTAATCCCCTATGATGAAAAGGACGTTTTGGGGTTTCTTTGGTGTTAGTTTTAGAAGGTCTTGTAGGTCTTCAAAGAACCATTCAACTTCAGCTTCTTCAGCATTAGTGGTTGGAAATCCAAGTCAAATCCACAGACTTGGATTACTATGATATTGAATGGTTTGATCTCTTCAAGAAAATTAGAGATACTAAGGGAACATTTCATGCAAAGATGAACACAATAAAAGACAGAAATGGTATGGACCTAACAGAAAAAGAAGATATTAAGAAGAGGTGGCAAGAATACACAGAGGAACTATTATACAAAAAAAAAAAAAAAAAAAAAAAATCTTCATGACCCAGATAACCATGATGGTGTGATCACTCACCTAGAGCCAGACATTCTGGAATGTGAAGTCACATGGGCCTTAGGAAGAAGCATCACTATGAACAAAGCTAGTGGAGGTGATGGCATTCCAGTTGAGCTATTTCAAATCCTCAAAGATGCTGCTGTAAAAATGCTACAATCAGTATGCCAGCAAGTTTGGAAAACTCAACAGTGGCCATAGGACTGGAAAACGTCAGTTTTCATTCCAATCCCCAAAAAAGGCAATGCCAAAGAATGCTCAAACTACCACAAAATTGCACTCATCTCACATGCCTGCAAAGTAATGCTCAAAATTTTCCAACCCAGGCTTCAACTGTATGTGAACTGTAAACTTCCAGATGATCAAGCTGGATTAGAAAAGGCAGAGGGACCAGAGATCAAGTTGCCAACATCCGTTGGATCATCAAAAGAATGAGAGTTCCAGAAAAACATCTACTTCTGCTTTATTGACTATGCCAAAGCCTTTGACTGTGTGGATCACAACCAACTGTGTGGATCACAACCTTTGACTGTGTGGATCACAACCAACTGTGGAAAATTCTTCAAGAGATGGGAATACCAGACCACCTGACCTGCCTCCTGAGAAATCTGTATGCAGGTCAAGAAGCAACAGTCAGAACTGGACATGGAACAACAGACTAGTTCCAAATAGGAAAAGGAGTACATCAAGGCTGTATGTTGTTACCTGCTTATTTAACTTATATGCAGAGGACATCATGAGAAATGCCAGGCTGGATGAAACACAAGCAGAAACCAAGATTGCTGGGAGAAATATCAATCACCTTAGATATGCAGATGACACCACCCTTATGGCAGAAAGTGAAAAGGAACTGAAGAGCCTCTTGAAGAAAGTGAAAGAGGAGAGTAGAAAAGTTGGCTTAAGACTCAACATTCAGAAAATGAAGATCATGGCAGCCGGTCCCATCACTTCATGGTCCCATCACTAGATGGGGAACAATGGAAATAGTGACAGACTTTGTTTTCTTGGGCTCCAAAATGACTACAGATGGTGACTGCAGCCATGAAAATAAAAGACACTTGTTCCTTGGAAGAAAAGCTATGACCAACCTAGAGAGCATATTAAAAAGCAGAGACATTACTTTACCAACAAAGGTCTGTCTCGTCAAAGCTATGGTTGTTTCAGTAGTCATGTATGGATGTGAGAGTTGGACTATAAAGAAAGTTGACCACTGAAGAATTGATGCTTTTGAACTGTGGTGTTGGAGAAGATTCTTGAGATCCAACCAATTGCAAGGAGATCCAATCAGTCCATCCTAAAGGAAATCAGTCCTGAATATTCATTGGAAGGACTGATGCTGTTGCTGAAACTCCAATGCTTTGGCCACCTGATGCGAAGAGCTGACTCATTGGAAAAGACCCTGATGCTGGGAAAGATTGAAGGTGGGAGGAGAAGGGGATGACAGAGGATGAGATGGTTGGATGGCATCACCGACTCAATGGACATGAGTTTGGGTAAACTCTGGGAGTTGGTGATGGACAGGGAAGCCTGGTGTGCTACAGTCCATGAGGTTGCAAAGAGTCGGACACAACTCAGTGACTGAACTGAACTGAGGTTTTGATATAACAGTCTCTCTCTCTCTCTCTACATATATATGTGTGTGTGTATGAATGTATGTATATACATGATTGAAGTTGCTGTTCTCTTAATTGCAAACTCATTTTAATTATCCTGCATTTGTATTTTCCTCCTCACAATGACTGGTTTGACACCATTGGTGTGTGTATGATTTCTTACATTTACTGTATGTTTGCTTTTACTGGTGAGTTTCCTTTTTCATAATTTTATTGTATCTAGTTGTGGCTTTTTCTTTTCCATCTAGAAATGTTCCTTTCAGTTCAGTTCAATTCAGTCACGTTCCTTTAGCATTTGTCGTAAAGCTGGTTTGATGGTACCGAGTTCTTCTAGCCTTTCCTTGACTGTAGAAGTTTTTTGACATCTCCGTCATATCTGAATAAGAGCCTTGCTGGGTGGAGTAGTCTTGGCTGTAGGTTTTTTTCCTTTTTTCTCTTTAAATATATTATGCTACTTCCTTCTGGTCTGCAGAGGTTCTGCTGAAAAATCAGCTTGATGGTCTTATGAGGGGTTCCATTGTATGTTATTTGTTGCTTTTCCCTTGTTTCTTTTAGTATTTTCTGTTTGTCTTGACTACATTTTGTCAGTGTGATTATATGTCTTTGTATGTTTCTCTTGGGTTTGTCCTGTATGAGAGTCTCTGCAACTCCTGGAGTTGAATGACTGTTTCCATTCCTGTGCTGGGGAAGTTTTCAGCTATTATCTCTTCAAATATTAAGGCTCTTTTCTCTCCTTCTTCTTCTTCTGGCACCCCTATATATAAATGCTGGTGCATTTGGTATTGTCTCAGAGGTCTCTTAAACTGTTCTTATTTCTTTTGTTTTTTCTTTATTCTATTCCATGACAGTTATTTCTACCACTTTGTCTTCCAGTTCACTGATTTGTTCTCTGTCCTATTTATTCTGCTATTGATTCCTTCTTGTGTATTTGTCATCTGAGTTATTGCATTCTTCAACTTTGTTTGGTTCTTCTTTATACATTCTAACTCTATGCTAAGAATTTCTTGAAACCTCTCGCTCTGTGCCTCCATCTTTTTCCCCAAGTTTCTGGTTCATCTATAAAGATGATAAGATCATTACTCTGAACTCTGTTTTGGGTACACTGTCTTTCTCCACTTCACTGAGTTCTGAGGTTTTATTTTGTTCCTTCACTTGGAACATATTCCTTTGTAGTCTCATCTTGTTTAAAACTCTATTTACATTTGTATGTGTATAGTGGGTGAATTATGTTTCTCGACCTTGGAGAAGTCACCCTGTGTAAGCGATTTCCTATGTATCACAGCAGTACAGTTCCCTCGCATCACCAAGGCCCAGGGACCAGCTGGTTCCACTACAGGTTCTGACCAGTGTCTTCAGACTCAGACTCAGTTTTCAGGCTGCAGTACCATACTTTTCTTGTCTCTGGTGACTGCCCCATGGTGGATGAGGCTGGTCTGGAGGCTCAGAAAGTCTTCTTGGTGGAAGGAGTTGCTGCCTGCCCACTGGTGGGTAGAGCTGGGTCTTGGCCCTCTGGTGTGCAGGGGTGTGTCAAGTGGCATGTGAAGAGGTGGCAGCGGGTTCAAGAATTTTTTAGGGTAGGCTGTCTGCTGATGGCTGGAGCTGCATCCCTCCTGGTTGGTTGGTTGGACTCAGGTGCCCAGCACTGAATCCCACAAGCCTGTGGGAAAGGGCCAGATCTCTATGCCAAAGGCCCACAGTGGCTGCATTCAGCCAGAGTTCACATAGGTGAACACTCCCTGCTGTGTTCACCACCAGCTTTTATGATGCCAAAGAGAGCCAAAGCCACCTCCTTAGAAGACCCTCCAACACCAGCATGTAGGTCTGGTCCAGGCTCTTGCAGAATCACTGATTTTTACCCTGGGCCCCAGTGCATGCAAGACTTTGTGTGCACTTTCTAAGAATGAGCCTCTGTTTCCCCAAGTCCTGAGGAGCTCCTGAAGTCAAACCCTGTAGGTCTTCAAAGCCAAATGCTTTGGGGTCTCCTCCTCCCAGAGCTGGACTCCTGGGCCAGGGAACCTCACATGGGGCTCAGAGCTCTCATTCCTGTGGAAAAACTTCTACAGTATAATTATCCTCATGTCTGTGGGTCACCCACCTGGGTGGTATGGGATTTGATTATATTGCAAGTGCACCAGTCTGCTGTGGTTTCCTTCTTGTGTCTTTGAATGTGAAATATCTTGTTTGTAGATTCCAGTCTTTTTCTAATGGATGCTTGTTCAGTCTTTTGTTGTGGTTTTGGTTTGCTTGTTAGAGGAGGAGAGCTCTACTTCATCATCTTGTCTCTCTCCTCTCCATTTCAAACTTTTGGCTATGTTTATTGCATATTTTCACTCAATCTGTTTTCAGAGTTGTACCTTATCACTGTCAAAGTTTGTATATCTTTAACCTTTTAAGGCACATTTTTAAGCTACAGGGAATAAAAACGATTGAGGCAAACTTAAGGTCAGGACTTCAGTGTCAAACCAGCTGGACTTAGTGAACTAAGACATCTAAAGTGAGAGCGTCTTGCCTGTCCCCTATGCCACAGTGCCTTCGGTTCAGTTCAGTCGCTCAGTCGTGTCCGACTCTTTGCGACCCCATGAATCACAGCACGCCAGGCCTCCCTGTCCATTGAGTCGGTGATGCCATCCAGCCATCTCATCCTCTGTCGTCCCCTTCTCCTCCTGCCCCCCAACCCCTCCCAGCATCAGACTCTTAGAACAGTGCTATAAATATGATATTATGCATTTCACCAGGGTATCATCCCTAGCATATTTTCAGAGGTATAACTTACTGTGTGGGCTTCCTAGGTGGCTGGGCAGTAAAAACTCCACCTGCGGTGCAGGAGAGATGAGTTCAGTTCCTGGGTCTGGAAGATCCCCTGGAGAAGGAAATGGCAATCTACTCTAGTATCCTTGCCTCAAAATTTCATGGACAGAGGAGCCTAGCAGGCTATAGTCCATGGGGTCACAAAAGAGTTGGACACGACTTAGTGACTAAACAACAACTTACAACATGCTGGGCATTATTCTACACATTTTTCTAGACAATATCTCATTTAATGTCCATAACAACTCCATTGGGTTGGCAGTGGTGTTTTCTATATTTCTGATGAGGAAACTGAGGTTCAGAAAGAGAGAGAGTTATATGGACTCAGCTTATTGTCAGCACCATAGATGCCAAACCCAGGGCTGTCCACTGATTCAGAAAATGCCAAGCAGGAAAGAAATCCACCGTGACCCTCTTACATTGAGCAGTGAAGAAGAGACACCCTTCCTCATTAGCTATCATGACCACGTTCTCCGTGTGGTTTTAACACACAATTCTTATTAAGCATCCATGCTGTGGGTAAGTTCTGGTCCTTTCCATCTGTATAAAACTGAACTAATTATCTTCACACCTTTCAAGTGATCGCCTGTAGAGTCAAGGAACTAGCAACCTGTGGCTGACTGTATTGATCTCTAGAAATAAACACACACAAAATTCCAACGGTTGAAACCTATCAGATGTATGGGACTGAAGCCATAGATGTCTTATAAAAAAAGACATTGTAGATTTTAAAAATGCTAGTCAGCATGACTACTATGACAAATATTGCTCAAACAGTATACTTTGTGGGAGACTTTAGTGGTTTCCAAAGTGAAGGCTTTAAGCAGTGATCAATGTGAAGCTTTTCCCATCTTTATAATGAGTCTTCTATAAAAAGATTCCCTTCAGGGCATCCCACCACTTGAAAGCAGAAGCAGGTCCAGAGACCATCAGTTGTTCAGTCTTGTTTTACAGGTCAGGAAACTGGGCTCCTTCGGAGCAGAACTGGGCCTGGAATCCGGTGTATTTTTCTTCTGCCACAAGCATCTGCTTCATCCTCATGCTGCCTTCAGCTGGGATCTAGGCATTTGAATGTTGCAATGGTGACAAGCTACAGGTGAGAAGTCCCTAGGCTTTGGCCGAGTCTCCCTGTCACTATTTAGCTATGTGATCCTGAGCAGTGTTTTAAGCTCTTGGAACCAGAGTTTTCTCCTCTGCACAACGCAGTTTGATGGCCATGGTGTCTGGAGTCATTTTACTACTGTAACATGTAACTCTGTGATTTAATCTATTTGTGAATGAACTTCTACTTTTCGCCAAGTACAGGGCCTTCTTCTTTTTCCTCATTAAGACTCTGCATTTCTAATAAAAATGGCTTGGGACTAGAACTCCAAAGATAGACAAGCTCTAAAAGATAAGATAGGCATTTTTAGATATGCAAGAACCCAATTAATTTCCCTTATTCCTAGTTTTAAGAAGCAATTTGTGGCTATTCATCAGCAAATCAAGGAATTAAGATGTGGGTATCAAGAAGTAATAAGACAAATGCTGAAGCCCCAAAGAAGACCATCCTAAGGAAATAATTTTTCATTATCCCTAGGAAACCATTAATCAAAAGTAGAACAGGAAGCCAGTGGACTCAGAAGGATGCCTTCATGAGAAAGAACTGGAATGGATTCCAAGAATTATTAGGGAACTAGATGATGCTAGTGACTTCTGGTTTTAAATTATGTGTGTATGTGTGTGTTTTATCTTTCCACAAGAATAAAAATAACCGACACCAAGGGAAAGAAATCCGTAAATCAGAGAGTACAAATATGAAGCAGAATGATCCAAATAGAAGTCAGAAAAGAAACTGTGTGGCCCAGATAAAGGAACATGGTCTTTCACCGGCACTGGGGTCTGGCCTTGAATGTTATCAGAAAGGAATGTGGTTGTTGCACATTATGACCCATTGCAGTGCACACAGACCTGCCAGGCTATCGAAACTCCCCTCTCCTGCATTCAACTATTAGAATAAAATTTGACAACACACAGAATTTCTAATATTGATACCATAGAGGGTGTCAAAGCTTACTTCGGTGACGGGGAATATTGTTACAGATGTTGAGAAGGAGAAGAAGGGACAGAAGCTGGGGATGTGCTAAGATTCACACAAAACCATCACTGTGGTTCCCCCTGTGACCAGAGAGGGGGGAGGAAATGGGACTAAAGCGGGAAAACACAGGAGATGGTAATGTTTTGTTAAGAAATAAAAGCTGGAGAGACAGGAAAGGTGCAGCCTGGCTAGTGGCAACAGGCATCTTCCCCAGTCTTGTGGGAGCTGGCTGCTGTTTCTTTCCATTTGGTTCTTTTTCCAATGTTGGGTGGTTTCCTCACTTGCATACCCTGGTAAGTATTTCATTAAACACTTGAGTGGGGTGGGGGGTTTCTGCAGAACTCTAGGGTTATTTCTCTGTGTGGATCTCTCCTCTCTGATACTCAGTTCAAGAAGCTCTAGCTGCCTTGGTCTCCCAAGGTCTCAGCTCTTTCTTACCAGTTTAGGAAATCTTCCAGGCTCTGCCTCAATTTCTACTCCCTGAGCCACTGCTAGGGAACTCTCTGAAGTCTGTAAAAATGAAGAAATCATAGAGCTAATTTTATTTAATTCTCATCTCTCAGGGATTACTGTCTTTCTTTGCCTGAGTCTAGTGTCTTAACAATTATAGTTTTATATATAGATTTAAAAAATTCAGTTAGAGTAAACCTGGTCTCTCTTAGTCCAGATTTACTGGACTAGAAGTCTAAAAGGTTTTTTTTCTGCCTTATCAGGGATCTCTTTTAGTTTCTACCATCCCCCAAACAGGCAATGCTTCATTTGCTTCCAAATTTTGAAAATCTAATTTAACCCCCTAAAGGATAATACACGCCAACTACACGTAACAGCAGTAACCAAAGAAAAGAAACTAATTGTAGTTCTTAATTTTTATTCTGTACATGTCCACACAATTCACAATACAGAAAAAGTGTCCAAAAAGTAACTGTAACTAGTCAATGTCTTTTTTCAGAGATTAGTTCAATCTCCCAAATTAATTCCAGTGAAAATCTCTGTAGAGCAACTCGGTGATCAAGATACTTTGTATAAATAGGAAATGCCAGAAAATTAGGGAAAAATACTTTATGACTTTGTTACAAAAACTCCATTCTCCCGCAGCCCACCCTCCCCACCCACCCTCCATTTTATGTTATCTGGATCCTCCTTTACCTGGCAATAAACTTCCTCACCCTCCTGCCACAGATGCTACTTTGGTTTGGATTCCACCTGCCAGCTGGCAGCTTTGCAAAGGCATGACTGTGGGATGTGGTAGGGCAGAAGCAGAAGTCATGAAAGAGCCCTTTATAATGTGACTGCAATGCTTCCTACAGACATAGCCTTCGACAGTGGACTCCCACAACCAAGGGTACTCTGGATGCCCAGGAACATTATCCCACTCAGAAATCAAATTGGTATTCACTCTTTTGGAACTGAGATTGTCCTCTGTTTCTTAATTCTTTACAAGAATGGTTTTCATCATTTTCAATCAGCTATATATTTCAATCAGTCCATACAGTATTCAGATTCATGGTTGCCCACTTCATCATTGGTAATTTAAAAAAAAAAAAAAAAAAAACCCACAGCCTAACTTTTTAACTGAGACCAATTTGGACCCTACCTTTTCTAAGATGTGTTTTGCAAAATATTCTGTTGTCCTAGAATATTTTGTCTATTAAATTTCCAAATCTCACTCCCCAGGATGGCAAGAATCCCACATTGTCCCAGCCCACAATCAGGATGTTAGCAAGCATTAAGCTAGGTGCCAGTTGCATTGGGAATTATACATGTTATCAAAGTCTCTGTCCAACTAAGGGGGAGGGGGACAGGGAATGAAAATGTTTACAGTTAATAAAACCTAAAAGGTTAGGAATCATTTGGATTCATCACACAAAGTGCAACAAATATCAAAGCTAGGCTCTATCTTAAAAACTGATAAATCCCACTAACATATTTGAGAGAATTACCTACAAATTTAAAAAAATATATAAGGTAAACCAATTTAGGGCTTTCATCTATTTATTTTTATAAGAAGATTCATAATAATCTATTTCTATAATTCTTAAGAGGAAAGGTTACATGTAAACCCCAAAATAAGAAAGTCATAGTCTCAGAATTTGTAAGGGTTATGAAAAAGTCCCTAAATTGTACTTCATTTTTCTCAGATTTTATCAGAGTCCTGCACAAGTTCACAGTCTAATCTCTGAACATTTGGAGAAACTCTTTCAAAATCAACCCAGTCCTTTGGAAAGCTCTATTGGAAAGTTCTTCCTTCTATTACTAGAGCCCTGTTTTCTCCTAAATTCTAGACAATCTAATTCTTCTAAGCAATATATGTTGACTATTTCACAACTGAGAAACTCTTTGTAGCCACTCTAAACCAGTTCAGTTTTTCTCTATATCTTCTGAATTTGCTTTCTATGAGGATCAAAGTTTGCTGAAAGTATATATTATTCATTTGTGGGTTGTCATGGCAATTTAAGACTAGCGCCTTATTACTGTATTACTCTTGAGAATCTTTTCTTTGTTCCCCATTACTCTGCTTTTTCTTACCTTCCTGAGCCAGAGGCAAGCAGGAAGGGTGGGAGACCATATGGAGTGGGAGCAATTCTCTGAGCAAGCCTCCAGATCTGGGTCCACGGCTAACAACTATCTCAGGAACGACTCCCACCCCCATGCAGCCAACCTGAAATCTAGGAATTCGCGGAAGTAAGGGAAGGTAAGCAATTAAAACTAGTTCACAAACAGAAACATCCTGGGAAAATTAGTCTAGGGATGGGAGGTTAAGTCCTGTTTCATGACAACAGGTTACAGAAATTGCCTTTACATGCCTCCATGCCTTTTTGTAATCAGAAAATACAGAGATCTTCTGCCCCTTCTCTAAGCCCCAGTTCCAAATGCACACCCCAAACAAAAAAAAATGGGGAGAAAGTAGGAGAGTGAACACTAGATCCTTTGTTTCCACTTTAATTCCTGAATTTGTGACTTACGCCTTAGGAGAAATATAGATCTTATTTGGAGACTTGGGAATTGGCTGGCAGTGGTGTGTGTGTAAGCAAAGCAAAATTTTTTTTTAAGGTCATGAAATACTGGCTTCTAAATGGTCTGGGATATATTTACAGTGTCTGGTATTTTTACAGAAATACTTTCATTGCATCTATATGGCAGGAACTTCAAAGAAGGGGGCTCTAATTGAGTTCTGCTCCAGTCTAAAATCATAGGAATTGAAACCTGGAAAACATCACAGAAGTCTTTTAGTCCAAGCAATTGCTTTAACATGATCCCTGATCTGGTTGTTCAGTTTTTACTTATATGCCATAAGAAACATCAGCTGTGATAAGTTCACTGTTTTTTAGAAAGCCCAATTCATTTTTCTGGATGTAATGTTTAGGGAAAACAAAATCCTCACATAAGAAATAAAGCTGCCTCCCCTCCGTGTCTGTTCCTGATCTGTCTGTCCTACAGAATTTGGACCTCATAGTCCTACTTAAGCCATCTTCTCCCAACATTCCTATTCATCTGGCTCCCTTCCAGATCAAACACCCCTCTTTTACATATTCATCAACTGCCCATAGTGGTGCCTTGTAAATATGAGATTAGGAATGGAAGGATATCTCAGGCCCGTTTGTTCTTTCTACCTCAAGTGTGGCATCTTCCCATGGGTGTGTTAGGCCGCTATGTATTGGGTTGGCTAAAAAAGTCTGGGTTTGTCCATAACATCTCATAGACAAACCCAGAAGAATATTTTGGCCAACCCCATACCTGACTGTGTATGATGCATTTAGCCTCGTATACTCATGCAAAACTTTTAATCTTTGGAGTCTTGAATGGCAAGACACATTCTGGTACAGTATTCTAAAATAATATTATTCCAGTAGTGACTTTCAAGGAGAGAAAATAATACCAACATTTAAAAATGCTGAGAATCACAAAGCAGAAAGCCAAGAAATCCCCCCTCAGTGTCATTTCGTAAAATCCATCCTGGTACCAAAACATTTGGTCTTTTCTTCCCTTAAAATATGTCCAACCCGATAAGCCTCTGTCTGAGAGCAAAACCCCTAAATTTTTAATTTCATATTCTCCCTCAGTCCTAACCAACCCATGCCAGGGAATCTTAGGTAAATATTTTTTCAAGGAGGCACCTTCTAAAGGATGGAAATCTGAATGATGGATGTAAAGCAGCATTGAGAGCAATGGTGGAAAATTATTTACTTAGAAAACATCTATTGTAGACACATTAGTCTGGAATATCTGAAGGTCTTGGCTGTGCTACAGTTCTACCACTTACTACATGTCTCAGTGTTAGTCAGATTCATTGCTCTGAGATTCTATTTCTTTAGTTAAAACACATTATATGCATTAAATCTCAGGGGTTTGCACTGAGGCTCAAAAGTGTAAAAAATGCATCAAGTGCTAAAGTAACATTCCATACTTACTGAAACTGTTACCAATAGATTGTACGGATTTGAGTGGTTAAAATTAGTTTTATTGAAAGCTATACACACTAGAGGATTGAGAAACAAGATAGTCTCAGTTGCTCCCACCACTACAGTCTCCCATGTCAAATGCTATTTGGCTCAAAGTACTGAAACTATGGGAAAATGGACAAAACCAGAATCCTTACTTATTTTCATGGGTAAGCTCTCCCTTGTAATTACCATGCCAGGAGCAGAAGCCAGGGAACTTTCTAGGATTGCCTTTCATGGACATTTACTTGGACCTCAAACATCTTTTAGGCAGCGCTTTCTCCTCTGATTATGCCAGATGACAAGTAATTCTAAGAACATCAAACCGCAGCACATTTTTATACTCAATTTGAATAGACAGTAAAACAGATTTCAAATAGGACTTTACTTAAGGATGCCTAAGAATATTCATCAGAATCCATGATGCTTCCAGAAGTAGAGTTATACCTCTTAGTATGCTTTCTTTTCATCAGCTCTTAAATTCATGCTTAGTTTTAAGATTTTTTAAATAACTAAACGTCATTCTCTTTAAGACTTAGACTGTCACAAAGTGATATTTTAAAAGATTAAAAGTCAAGATTTTTATAAAATTTTCAAAGGGATTCCTCCCTTTCAACAAAGTCATTTTAAAAGAACATTTAAAAAAGCTCCCAGAATCGAATCCAGCCCCCTCCGACACATGTCCAAAATTACAGCATTCCTCCAGGTGGTCCACATAGCCTCTGCTTAAATACTCCACATTAATAAAAGTTTCTAATTCTGGGATAACTCCACGGTTTGATGATACTTATGCTTCACCTTCCTATTCAGTCAAAATCCAACTGCAAGTTTTGCCTCTTGTTCCTAGTTCTGTCCTCGAAAATAGGATAAACATTTGGGCCCTCATTTTAATAGTGTTTCTAAGTCTCATCTTGAAGTCTTGGTTTCAGATCCTTTTTTTTTTTTTTTTTTAAGAACAGTAACAAGACTCCAAGAGAAAGGGAATGCAAACTGTGGCTTCTTTCATATTCTCATTTCATCTCTCATAGAAATAAAACATGGCTAGATGTGAACTTGCAGGGCATGCTCCCCAGTACCATAGGCTTCTGTACAGAACTTATCAGATTGGAATTTGTATTTTCTCCTAGACTTAGTTCCGTAGAGGTCAAGAGTTCTCACTCTTGCAGTCATTCTTATATCCTTTGTATGGTGTCTGCACCAGAGTAAACATATCTTCAAATGAATGATTAAATATATGATTGTATAATTGATTTGTGAACAGATGACCGTGTATAAAATGACTGAATATATGTATAAACAGATTCTGGAATATGTCCACCGTGAAGATACCATCCAATATCCAAATCTCTACTTTAAAACATAATGCTTCAACAGCCTAAGAATTATTTTTTATGCCTTTTTTTGTGGGGGGCGGGTTGGGGGGACAAGTTCAGTAACTGTCAGTGTCCTGGGCAAACAGGTTGTCGTGAGCACTATTCCTTCCTTAGTTCCTAATTTTTAGGTTTCTCTTTGTGGGGTTATTGTTTGTTGCTTATGTTTGCTTGCTGTTTATGTTTGTGGGGTTATGTCTGCTAAGTCGTGTCTGACTCTTTGCAACCCCATGGACTGTAGCCCACCAGGCTTCTCTGCCCATGGGATTTCCCAGGCAAGAATACTGGAGTGGGGAGCCATTTCCTTCTCCAGGGATCTTCCTGACCCAGGGATCAAACATGCATGTCCTGCACTGGCAGATGGATTCTTTACCATTGAGCCACCAGGGAAGCCCATGAGATTTCCCATTCAACCATGGGGAGATAGCCTAAATCCATAAATGGCCAGCAGGGGTAAGACACACACAGAATCCAGCCACCCAGGTGACTTCCTGGGGGCACACAGCTCATATCACTGGGTGTGGAAGAAGCTTCTGTAATTGTGTCCTCTCATCGTGTGACTAGGACAGGAATTTGCTCAGTCCATCTGGGCAACTACTTCTCAGGATAAGACTTCTTGTAACCGTGCAAGATGATCAAGGTCAGTGGGAGTCTATTTGTCCTTTAGGCAAAATGGATACTTGTCCTGGAGGGTAATTTCATTTTGATCCAGTTTGAACACAATCTCTGGGGGAGACTCGGGCATCTGTATAATGGAACTATTGAAGGTAGTGGCAGAAAGTCCAGGAGTGGGACTACTGCTATGGTCAGAAATCGGAGGGATCCGAGATGGGATTATGACCAGGAGGTAGAAATGGGTCGGTGCCAAAGTCACTGTGAGGGGTCGGGCAGAGGGAAAAAAATAAAAAACACAGGACTTAAAATAATCAGCTGAATATGGCATTTAGAGAACTAGAAACTTGAGGTATTCAGAGATGGTTCTACTAAGACCTGGGCAGAAGCAATTTTATACTAAATAAATGTTAAAGATCAGAAAACTCTCTAAAGGATGTTACACTTTTCCCCCTAAAATAAAAATAATCCCATGGCATCCCCACTCCAGTACTCTTGCCTGGAAAATCCCATGGATGGAGGAGCCTGGTAGGCTGCAGTCCATGGGTCACTACAAGTTGGACACGACTGAGCGACTTCACTTTCACTTTTCACCTTCATGCATTGGAGAAGGAAATGGCAACCCACTCCAGTGTTCTTGCCTTGAGAATCCCAGGGACGGGGGAGCCTAGCGGGCTGCCATCTATGGAGTCGCACAGTGTCGGACACGACTGAAGCGACTTAGCAGCAGTTAGCAAAAAGTAGTTAGTTTTATTGGATGGTTGTGATGAGCCAGTTTAACAACAATCTTTATTTTTAAATAGCATAATTGAATATAAGATGCTGTTTTCAGTGGTTTCATTAGCTACTCTTACTGGAAGGAAGCCAAGTTACTCAGACCCTACCATATCCAAGTTATGACACCTTTTTGGCGGGAGCTTGCCAGAATGAAGTATCACTAGGCAGCCTACTGACTGTCAGTCCTGTAAACTCAGCCTTGTAAAGGTGTGTAAATACCGCAGAGAAGCTCTCCACTCGAGATCCACAAATAGCATAGACAAGTCTTGAGGCTCAGGTAGGTTGCATGCTTTGTGGAAGGTAAGAAAAACAACTACAAGACCTCTTGGTCACAGATTTTATGACATAGGCAAGAGCAAATGTCATGTGCACCTGAAGTGCTGCAGTAACAAAACTGGGCTTAGTAATAGGAAAAATAACAGAGAATAAAAGAAAAATTTTCTATTACTTTATCTTTGCCCGTTGGAGTTATCTACACAGGCACAGATGACTAGCATGTTTCTAAAATGTTTTTTTAAACTTATGCAATATCTGTGTGTATAAGATATATACACATATATGTCTACAAATAAATACCTCTCTCTGTGTGCGCTGAGGCTTGTATATGCAGAGTATTTCTGACATATGTACAAGCAACAGTGTTTATCTGTGTTCCTGCTGTTTATCTCTAGGAGCCAAACAGAGGACTCTGCACCAGCAGAGAGCAACACCTTGACATTGCATGTGATACTCATCTGTGGTGTTAGAAGTTCTTATAAAAAGCACATTCAACTTTTATAATTTAAAACACCTAAATATTTAAAATAAAATTGACATGGGAAAAAAAAAAAAAAAAAACTTCTGACCCCTATTTTTTAAGACATGAATATTATAAGGTGTCCAGTCAATAAATCCTGGAAATCCTTTAGGCGAAGAAACTGTTACTAGGCCTAAATGGAAACTACTTGCTTGTTGAGGATCTCTCAATGTAAACGGACCTGCCTACACACTCAGGCCAGCTAGAACAGAAGGATGGGAACAACGGGGCACGTGTGAGGCTTTCCAGCACTTGTTGCTAGTTTCAAGGCTGTGTACTCGCCAGTTAAATTCTTCATTTCAGACATTGTATTCGTTTTAGGTTAAAACCTGTGCGTGTGTGCTCAGTCGCGTTCAACTCTTTGTGACCCCATGGACTATAACCTCTACAGAGGTAACTGAAACTCTCAAAGTGAAATTCCCGGCCATGGTGTTTATTTTCTTCTTAGCTTCTGCTCTTTATCAAGTCCTTGAATGTGATAAGCACAGCACAACTGGGTCCTTTTTCATTAAATGCATCATGCCAGAATATAAGGCTACCAAAAAATGACCAGCTTTAAGGTTATATAATGTTGGCTTTTAATAACTCTCCCTTTCTCACGCCTCTGTCAGCCCAGTCTAAAAATGGAATCCCAGAGCAGACAGCAGCACAACGCGAAGAGCTCTCCTTAGCCAAACACAGAAGAATGGCAGCTGAGCCAGCTACACTTGGCAGTGCTGTCTCAGTAGGTTTTGTAGAAAACCGTATCTCCATAGATGTACAGTTTTATGTCTTTTAAAGTTACGTGGATTATCAGACCAGCGCCAGACTATTTGCTCCCATGCTTCCTGATTGCCCAGGAGAGGGGCTGCTACCTCCCTAAGCTGCGTTGCAGACTCCTAGAGCACACGCCCTTCTCTCTTTTCTAAAGCCCAGGACTGTCACATGCAGTGGCCAATTTTTTAAAAAGCTACAGGAGGTAGATTTAATGTTTAAACCATTAAATAGGTCACTATTCTGACCATTTCTGATGCTTTTTTTTTTCTCAAAACCTAAGTTCTTAGGGTGTTTGCTTTTTCAAAGAGATGTTTGCCCTTGTCCTATGTCATTCCCCCATCAATAATGTAGGACATTAATGTCTTTCTTTTTTGGTTTGGAACAATTTCCAAATGCATCAGGACCCCTACAGTAGTCATTACCTCATCTATTTCCATACTGAAGATTTACGGGTGACTTCAGCTGGAGCTATTTGAATTGGCCCACAGCCACCTGAACCCTCAATTTTCTCTGGGCTGTTTGGAAGCATCACAGAGAAATATGAGATGGTGGTTGGTGAGAGCAGTCCTTCATCCCAGCGATCACTGTGGGGCCAAATGCTTGGCTCAATATAGGGCATGGAAGGCACCATTCAAAGCCAGATTCCAGTCTATCGTAAGGATTATATTTCTGTCATCACAACATCTCCTTGACAGTCTCACCAACTGAAAAATTCCCAGCAGAAGCCCGGTGATTAAATCCTCCTGGAGCATGTTTCTTTCCAGCTTCTGGAAACAATCTACTGCCGTCCCTTTTGCCCTTGCCAGAAAACCCAAAAGATCACTCCTTTTCTAAGACTGATGTATGAAGACAGATTCCTCTTTCCATAGCTGAAAATAATGCCAACAGTTTGATTTGGAAACAACTGAGGGCAGATGTGGTCCCCATCCACTGAGAGGCTATTCCCACCTAATACAGTGTATCATCTCTGTAATTTCAAAATGACACGTGACCAAAAGTGGTTCAGATAAGCGAGGCGGCACCACTGGACTTTAACTTAAATGCAGAGAGACAATCATAAATGTTCACATGCAGAAACACAAGGGAAACACTTGACTTATGTCTCAGAGCAAAACGGAAGAAAGCTCAGAAGATCTTGGTTTAAAGCAAAAAGGGCCACCCACTTTCACTTCTGCCTTATGCCCAAGTCAAGCAGATGTTTTCTCTGAAAGTGAGGAGACTTTTTCTCCCGATTCTTTAGTTATCGTAGAGTCCCTAACAGAGGTATCTGTAAGTACCAACTGGTCTGTGGCAGGATGAAAAGCTGTAATTCTACTGCCAGCGAGATGTTTCCAGTTAGACTCCCAACAGTAGTCGGCACTAAGAACATTCTGGCAGGGGAAATAGAGAAAAGGATATATTCGACCGCCCTGTACATGAACAGTGGGGCTTCGGTGCTATCAGGTATGACCTTGGAATCTGACAACAGTAGGTGAGCCATCCATCTGAATGATCCAGGCATCTTGAAAGTCTGGCAGTGGAGCTCGTGAAACGAGGCTTTGTCCTTGGGACAAGGCTCCCTCAGGGTAATGAAAACCAAGCCCTTAGAAGGAAAACCTAAAGCGGGCCCCCTCTCAGCACTGTACCCGAACCTATTAGCCTCTGTGCAGCTCTGGTGACTGTTTTCTTCTTAAGTGAGTTATTTTGACATATGTTACTACTTTTGCTTTTGCTGTTTTATTTCAAGTCGATTAGCCTGCTTTCTACGATCAGTCAAAACGCCTAAAAGTAAACGCTGTCGGAGTGCTTCGTTTCCTGTCACTAGAGTTCCCACTCATGGTCCTCTGCTCTGCAATTTCAACAGCACTTAAAATGGGGTGGTTCTGCAATCCCGCTACGGGCCTTGGTGAGAATCCACCGCCCATCTCTGCTGCAGCAAAAGGCAAAGATGGCTACACGTAGGCAGTACGGAGCTGGGCCAACAGCCCAAGCTGAACCAGTCCTCCATGGCTCTTGGCAACAGTGCCGCCACCTGGGCTGACCCCTGGGTCCCCCCGCCGAGGTACCACTCAACCCAGGCAACTCCCATGCCACCTTGCCACACCTCAGAGATACTGCACACAAGCGGACGCTATCTACGTGGCACTCCCAGCTCCTATATAATGAAAAAGGGTCAGGGAGGGAGAGGAGACATGCAGAAAGGTCACTAAGTAGTCTCGGTGTATTTAGTCTTGGAAGTGAGAGCGGTTTTACAGTTATATTTCTGCAGGACATCCAGAGGGTTTGAAAAGACCTTCAGAGTCTCGTGGTCTTCAAAGACTGAATGTAAAGAGAACAGATCATATATATTTTTTTAAATCGATGGGTCGTTACAGTAGAATTGTGCGGTACAGGGGAAAAGTGAATGCATTAGGGGGGCGAGGGAGCAGTGCCATTTATACGAACATCCTTGGATCTTTAAAATAAATTATACAGGTGAACACAGAAGTTCATGCTACTTGCTGGAAGCAATAAGGATCGAATTTTGTGGAACTCGCAGTCCACAAATCTCCAGGTATCCTGCCTCGTCCTCAGTGGGCTATCATGTTCTGTGGTACATCTTGGTAGCCCTTAAAACTGGTGGCATGGTCTCAGATAGATTCTTGCAGGAGAGACAGATTTATGGATTCCATCAGCTTCTTCCAGGGGAGCCGCCCGATCGCCAGGAGGGCACAGGTGAGATGCTTGTTGAGGTTCTCTCAGCCTGTCTACCAGGGTCAAACAGCAGTTTCCAGGTCCTCATGCCCAATGATCTTATAATTCTGGCGGCTTTCCAGGTAGGCAGCCAAGTCTGGGTCCCCGGCCTGTTGGGCTCTGTCTTGAGGTGTCTTACCCTGTAGGTAACAGTGAAGAGGAAAGAGACAGAAACACTTGGGAAACATTTTTTAAAAATCATAGAAACAGAGCTGCTCAAAGATAACTCACGAAAACTGATCTTTCCACGTTTTCTGTTTGAGTTGATGAGATACTTTCTAAATTTATTATTGCATCAAACGCATGAGATATGCAAGTTCAAGAGAGTTGATCACTTTTCAGAGGTGGGGCTTCTATCAAAGGAAAGGGAGGTTCAGAGAGTAACTAGGTACAAAGCAGCAAATTCTGTAGCCCAGGAAGGATGAGAACCCAGATTCTCTTCAGAGGGGGATAGAAATCACTGAACAGAAAATAGGGAGACAGGCATTCTGATTTCTAGTTTGGAAGTCTTTCTGTGATACTAGATCCTAGGAAATAATAAGCAGAAACAAAGGAAGGATGATCAGAAACAATTTAAAGGGGTTTCTTTGCTGGTTTCAAAGTCTTCAGTTTGGTTCTCCCTAATTTCTGATAATAAAAGTGATGGGTGTTGAGTAAAGAAATCTTGGGAAAGTAGAAAAGCATAAGTAAGCAAAAATCACCAGTAATTCCACTATACTAAGATAACTGCTGTTAACCTTCTCATAAAGTAGCTATTTTCTTCTTTCTGTAGCTCTACACACAATTAGTTTTATGAAAACTAAACCATACTTTGTCTGTATACTTAGGTAATGTGCTTTTGTACTTAATAACATATAAGTGATGAAATGTTATGAAATGCTCTATGTCATGAAATGTTCTTCTGCATCATTGTAAATGACTGTATAATTTTTTGCCGTCTATTATAATGTTGGGTTTCTCTGGTGGCTCAGCAGTAAAGAAACTGGCTGCCAATGCAGGAGGTGTGGGTTTGATCCCTGGGTTGGAAGGATCCCCTGGAGAAGGAAATGGCAACCCACTCCAGTATTCTTGCCTGGGAAATCCCATGGTCAGAGGAGTCTGATGGGCCACAGTCCATGGAGTTACAAGAGAGTCAGATACAACTCAGTGACTGAACAACAACAAATTATAATGCTATATGTATTTTGTTGATTTAGGTCATACCTGAATGGTCTAGTGATTCTCCCTTTCTTCAATTTAAGTCTGAATTTGGCAATAAGGAGTTTAAGATCTGAGCCACAGTCAGCTCCCGGTCTTGTTTTTGCTGACTGTATAGAGCTTGGGGACCAAAATCACTGCAGATGGTAACTGCAGCCATGAAATTAAAAGACGCTTGCTCCTTGGAAGGAAAGTTATGACCAAAGTTATGGCAAAGACATTACTTTGTCAACAAAGGTCCATCTAGTCAAAGCTATGGTTCTTCCAGTAGTCATGTATGGATGTGAGAGTTGGGCTATAACGAAAGCTGAGTGCCAAAGAATTGATGCTTTTGAACTGTGGTGATGGAGAAGACTCTTGAGAGTCCCTTGGACTGCAAGGAGATCCAGCCAGTCCATCCTAAAGGAAACCAGTTCTGAATATTCACTGAAAAGGACTGATGCTGAGGGTGAAACTCCAATACTTTGGCCACCTAATGTGAAGAACTGATTCATTTGAAAAGACCCTGATGCTAGGAAAGATTGAGGGCAGGAGGAGAAGGGGACCACAGAGGATGAGATGGTTGGATGGCATCACTGACTCAACGAACATGAATCTGAGTAAACTCTAGGAGTTGGTGATGGACAGGGAGGCCTGGCGTGCTACAGTCTATGGGGTCACAAAGAGTCGCATGTGACTGAGTGACTGAACTGAACTAATGTATATTTATACACGTAATATTTCTGAAATGAGGCCAATAAACATAAGTCAACTGTTAAAGTAGAAATGGTCTCCATTATTTTGAATGTTTATAGACATACTTAATCATCCTTGACACTTCTAATTTTTGTTCAGTAGTATCTACTTAAAAATGATATTGTTTTAACAATTTTTGTTGGAGTGTAGTCGATTTACAGTGTTGTGTAAGTTTCTGCTGTATAGCAAAGGGAATCAGTTATATACTCCTTAGATTCTGCTCCTATATAGGTCATCACAGAGTACTGAGCAGAGTTCTTGTGCTATATAGTAGGTCCTTATTAGTTATAGTTATCTATATATTATAGTGTGTATATGTTATTCCCCAATCTTCCAGTATACCCTTTTCCTCCTCCCTTTCCCCCTTGGTAGCCATAAGTTTGTTTTCTACATTAGTAACTCTATTTCTGTTTTGTAAATAGATTTATTTGTATCATCTTTTTAGATTCCACATAAATGATATTTGTCTTTTTCTGTGTGACTGACCTCACTCAGTATGACAATCTCTAGGTTCATCATGTCACTGCAAATGGTATTATTTTGTTCCTGTATATAGCTGAGTAATATTCCCTTGTGTACATGTACAAAATGATGTTAAGTTCTAAGGAAAGGATAGAGGCGTGATCACTGTACCAGATAAATAGTATAAAAATGCACACAAGTGTTACAGAAACTATCAAACACTTCTCAGCCTTATCTTTTGCAATGGATGGTATCAACTTCAATTAAGTCTGATCCTAGTAGCCTACAAGGGCATGTGGAATAGAAGATAAAAGGGATGTGACCATGGCTTTAAACGCTCTAACCTTTTTACCTATTTAGTTGGGATTTAATATTTAGCCATAGCTTCAAGTTCCTATAATTGTATTCAATTGGTTACAGTACTTGTAGCGTATCTTTTTTGGTCTGGAATATAGATGATTTACAATACTGTGTCAGTTTCGGGTATACAGCAAAGTGATTCAGTTTATACACAGACACACACATATCCCAATTCTTTTTCAGATTCTTTTTGCATATAGGTTATTACAGAATATTGAGCAGAGTTCCCTGTGCTAGACAGTAGGTCCTCGTTGATTATTTTATTTATATGTAGCAGTATGTATATAAAATAATCTCCCAATTTTTCCAAAACTTCCACCCAAACTCCTAATTCCTCCCCCTTCCACCTTTCCCCTTTACTAACCGTAAGTTTGTTTTCAAGGTTTGTGAGTCTGTTTCTATTTTGTAAATAAGCTTCTTTGTATCATTTTTTAAAGAGATTATCTTGTCATCGACAGTAATAAGGTTGAGATTCCCAGTTTCTAAATAGAGGTGGAGTGAGTGGGCCTTTGAGTTGATTTTTAAGGAGCCATTCTCTATCGAGAGAAATTCTCTCAAAATATTGCTTCTCTCCAAAAATTTCCAGGAGAAGATCCAGTCAATAATAATTATGATATTCAGCTTTCACCAAGCATAAAATTAGGGAATGGAAAAAATTAGAGGATCCCTGAAAAGGATGAAGCATAGCTCAATATTACTCCCAACAGTAAGCTCTCTAAAACAAAATGTTGGGTGCAAATGTAGGTTATACAATAGCATGTAGTAGAGCTTGACTTTATCTACTTGCAGGAAATGAGAGAGAAAAATGGACATACTCACATGTGAGGAGAAATCATTAACATTTTAATGGTATATAGATCTAGATTGTGGGGTTTCTAGCAATTTTTACTTTTTAAAAAATTGTTGCATTGCTAGAGTTTTCTGTGAGGCTGTACTATATTTATAATAAAAATAATAAAACTTTGCATTTTGAAAAGAGGACATACATACATAACACAAAATAGAAAAATAAAGGAACATTGAGTCGCTTTATTTGATTCAGAAACTTAGATTAAAAAAGAACCATCTGCTCTGGGGCCAGGTCTCCTGCCCAGGCTCTTCTTGGTCCCTCTATTTCATCTTGCTCCTCCCTTCTACCACCTGAGCTGAGACCAGTCTCTGGTGCACAGGCAAGGGCCCTGCAGTGTTTGAGTGGCCCTAGCAAGGAAGGCCAAGCCCACCTCAAATCTCGGCCTCTGCTGATCTTGCTTCCCTGGGGTGTGCCTCTCACTAAGGTTATACATCAAAGCACTTGAATGCAAATATCATCTGGGAAGAATATCACAGTGAGTGATTATCTGCCATTTGGAATCTTACACCCAGTTAGCTAACCAGACAGGTAATAGATCAGCTAGAAATGAAGACCCGGCTTAATGAATTCAGTAGTCTAGAGTTACCAGAATTAAGGCAGCCAGGGACTTCAGAAAGCAAGGATCTGGTGGGTCACAAGGGAAATGAAGAATCAAGCCCTGAAACTGGTTCAGAAAGGATAGAAAGGTCCATATCAGAAAGAAAGCTGTCACAATGTACTGCAGTTGGAGGAAACTCCAGAGGAAAACCACACACAGCTCCCATTAGATTTACTTAAGTGATGAGCAATTCTGAAGTCATCAGTAGGCTTCTAAGTTACCTGTTTCTTGTCTACATTCATTGACGCCAAACTTAGGTTACTTAGCACATACTTAATGAAGTCCTCACTTATACATTAAAATTCTTCTCTGTAACCTGCTACAGTTAAGTGGCTTGTCCTTTCTTAGATGGTGCTTTAAAACTCAGAGCCAACCATGACCATGACCTCAGATCATCATAGCAAATTACTCTAGGGGGTTGATCTCTATTAACTCTTCTCTATGCCTCTCTCTCCCCTTGAGTCCTGAGGTCAGAGCGTTCAGAGGTCTATGAAGCCCCTTGGACAAGCACACACCCTCCCTTTGTGCTTATACATTTAAACTGCAGTTTCTCTAAATGAAACACTTTATTTTGTCCTCCTTTTTCCAAAGCCCCGGGCACTTCCATAAGTACAGAAAGGATGCCTTTGCTCCAAGGCAATGGAGCCAGAGATCCTGCCCTGGGGGAGGATGCCTGCACTCACTCATCAAGTTACCTTGGAGTCCGTCTTTCTCAGAGATGCTCCTGCGTCCACCAGAAGCTGGCACACGGCCCGGTTCCGCTGGCAGGCTGCCTTGTGCAGTGCGGTCTCACCCCTAAATCAGAGATGAAATGGGTAAAGGGCTGGAGGCAGGAGTGGGGGTGGGGGAGAGGGAGCAGGGAGGGAAGTGAGGGTCGCATCTTACCCCTGCTGCTGACCTTCTGTGCCCCCTGGCCACTTTCCCACCTATGGCTGAGACCACAGTTGCAGGGCACTGACAGGGGAGGTGGCTGACGGGGGTCCTAAAAGTACCTTGAGCTGGTCATCATCTCACCATAACATCTGACTCCAGCCTCTTTTTCAAACCGTGTTGGCTGGTTAGGTAGGCTGAGTGATCTTGTTTTAAACGACTACTGTCTGATGTAAGTAATCTTCGGTGGCACTCAGATAGACTGATGTGCGTAGACGTATCTGAACAGTGTGCAGCCACTGCGTGTAGACATTCCAGCTATGTCCCGTAGACATCAGGACACAGCCGGAAGGACATGAGACGAAGCACACACAGGAGCAGCCCGGAGCACCGCATGGCAGGGCTCGGTAGACCACCTGGCCCGGGGAAGACCATCTCCTGGGCCTCGATTTCAAAGACCCAGGAGACACCCACTCTACCTGACCTGCTGATTCCTTGTGAGTGGAAGGGGAGGGGCAGCCCCACAGGATATCTGGGAGGGACAGTAAGAACTCTGGGAGAGTTCAGCAGCCCGAGTCACCTCCGGTTAGTGGCAGGCCCGAGGTCACCCCACTCAGGATGGGGAATAGCCACGGCAAAGTGACTTTTTCTCTAGCCCTCACAGACAGCAGAGGGAGGAAGATATTCCCATCCTGAGTCTGAAATTGAAAAGACACTTAATGCCAAGCTAGGGTGAATGACGACCTTGCCGACGGGATGTGCAGTACATGAACAAGCTCCCGTAGCAACGGATGGTTTCTTCCTTGCCAGTGACTCATGGCTAAACCCCTCCTACTTTTCCTCCTTCCAGTCTCCTTAGCCCTTCTCCACTCCACTGACTCAATGGACATCAGTTTGAGCAAACTCGGGGAGATAGCGAAGGACAGGGAATCCTGGTGTGCTGCAGTCCACGGGGTCACAAAGAGTCGGCCACAACTCAGAGACTGAACAACCATAACTCCACCCCACCCATTCTGTATCCTTGTTATAGTTCACTGCAGTTCTCTAGAGGCTCCTCCTGGCTTCCAGGGTTAGATGTTTTTAGCCTTTCTTCGTCCCTGCTTGGGGAATGGTAACTGCTGTGCTACTCTGGGAATAAAAATGTTGATAACAAATGTTATCAGTTTGGGGGCCAACTGCAGAGCTGGTGAGTTTCTAAACAAGGGCTCCTCTTCTGAGGCACAAAAACATGGAAATGGTTGGAGGCACTATGTTCCTGGTTCTCCAGTGGTTACATATAACTTGTCCCATTCTAGATTCAGGACAGAGAAATTGTCTCACTGCACAAAAAGGATGCCTTAGGGCATTAGGGCTTAACTGCTTATAAACCTCAGTTAAGAAAGAGTAAATGGATGGGTAATTAAGAGCCAAGTATATTAGACTTCTCTGGCATTCAAGGTGCACCGGTGCAGAAGGACCTCCCTTGAAGGAAGTTCTAAATGATGACCAGCAATGGTTATGTATGCAATCATCATGACAGGTACCATCTATTTTTAGTGTAATCTTTGATTTAGAAGATTAGCTTTACAGTTATAAAGGCAAGTGAAAGTAGGACATTTTTATATGATCTCAAGAAGATAATCGGGACTATATAATGGAAGGCAACACTCACGTTTCACTGTCTGCCATATCCAATAACTCGGACGGTCCTAAAGAAGAGGAAAAGCAAGATGCCCATCAAATAAAAGTTCAAAAAATTACCATTAAAAAAAACCCAAAATTGTAGTCACAGAATTAAAATACTTTGGGAGGCTGAATAAGAGCAGAGTATTTAGTTTCAGGGATAATAAGACCACCTCCCCCTCCAAAAGAGAAATGTTCTCTCCCTCTCATCAATCTCTCAATCATCACCAGGCAATATGTAGAGAACGGGAAATAAAAAAGGATATGGCCTCTGCCTTCAAGAAACTTCCAAACAAGCTGAAGAAATAAAAGTAATAGGGATAGAATAAATTAAGGATAATTAAGTGGCTACCTAAGGAGGAAAAGGAGAGTTGGGTGGGCTTTAAAGACTACTTTTAGCACAGGTTGTTCGGGAAGGTCTTATACAGCATACCATTAAAACTACGAGAGACTGTATTCTTAAGTGTTCTGATCTGACATAACACTTAGCAGCTTACACTAAGTCAAGACATTATCTACCCCAATTTCTTTATTTTAGAAATAGAGTAAAATTCTATTTTTCATAAAATTTCCCTCCCCAAATCTGAAAGAAATGTTGTATATAAACACCAAGTGGTTCTAGATGCTTCAGCAGGAATTGAAACATTCTGAGCTTTCACATTCACAACTTATTTGTTCACTAATTTACTCAATTCAACCTGCACACACTGCTTGGAATGTCCACCTTGGAATTTCCCCCTACTGCACTACTGCTTTCCTCCAAACCCTTCCTGCAACTTCTTACCTGCAGGGACCAGTTGATACACATTTTCTCTAGAAAGCACTGTGTTACCGCATTCTTAATACTGCATCAGATGCCCTGCCCACGTGTTCCCTCATTTTGTATGTTAACCCTATTTCCTACAATTAGGAGGGTAATATAATTAACCATCAAAACTGAGAGTATCCCTAACAGATATCCCTTTACTGATCATGACACTTGTCAAGCAATATTAAAATCACCTGCTGTCTTGTCTCTCTCCACAACTAGATGCTGGAAAACCCCTTGAAGTTGTGGCAGATGCCTGTCCAACACTGTGTCCTTCGTTGGTGACTGGCATAGAGCACGGTGCCAAACAGAGGCTTAAATGTTTGTCTGAATTAATGAATAAGGAGCCTGGCGAGCTACAATCCATGTACAAAGAGTTGGACACAACTGAGCCAATGACACATAGATAGATGGAAAGATATACAGTGTTCTTGGACTGGAAGATTTGACGTCGAAATGCCTATGCTACCCAAGGCAATCAACGAATGCAGTCTCCATCAAATTACCAGTGGTGTTTTTCACAGAACTAGAACAATAAAGCTTAAGAATTTTAGGGAGACACAAAAGACCCCAAATAGCCAAAGCAATCTTGACGAAGAATGGAGTGAGGAGTCAGGCTCACTGACTTCAGACTCTAAAAAGCTACAGTAATCAAAGTTGTTTGGTACTCGCCCAAAAGCATATAGATTAACGGCACAGGATAGAAAGCCCTTGAAATAAACTCGGGCACCTATGGTCAATTAATCTACGACAAGGGAGGCAAGAATATACAATGGAGAAAAGACAGTCTCTTCAATAAGTGGTGCTGGGAACACTCGACAGTTACATGTGAAAACTTGAGATCAGAACATTCTCTAACACCATACACAAAAATAAACTCAAAATGGATCAAAGACCTAAATGCAAGAACAGAAACCATAAAACTCCTAGAGGAAAACATAGGCAGAACACTCTGACATAAATTGCAGCAATATCTTTTTGGATCTGTCTCCTAGGCTAATGGAAATAAAAACAAAAATAAATGAGACCTAAGTAAACTTAAAAGCTTTTGCACAGCAAAGGAGAGCGTAAACAAAATGAAAAGACAACTTCCAGAAGGAGGGGAAATATCTGAAACAATGCAACCAAAACATGCAAATAGCTCATAGAGCTCGGTATCAAAACTAAACAAAAAACCCATAAAAAATGGGCAGAAGATACAAATATTTCTCCAAAGATGACATGCAAATAGCCCAGAGACACGAGAAAAAAATACTCAACATCACTAATTATTAGAGACGTGCAAATAAAAACTGCAATGAGGTATCACCTCACACCAGTCAGAATAGCCGCCATCAAAAATATCTATGAACAATAAATGCTAGAGGGGGTGTGGAGAAAAGGCAACCTTGCTACACTGTTGGTGGTGATGGAAATTGCTTCCATCACTATGGAAGCATCACTTCCATTGTTCACTATGGAGAACAGTATAGAGGTTCTTTAAATACTCAAAATAGAACTGCCATATGATCCTGCAATCTCATTCCGGGCCATAAATCAGAGAAAAACATAATTCGAAAAGAGACATGCACCTCCATATTCACTGCAGCACTATTTACAACAGCCAAGACCTGGGAACAACCTGAATGTCATCAGCAGATAAATGGATATATGCTGGGCTTCCCTGGTGGCTCAGATTGTAAAGCGTCTGCCTGCAATGGGTTTCATCCCTGGGTCGGGAAGATCCCCTGGAGAAGGAAATGGCAACCCACTCCAGTACTCTTGCCTGGAAAATCCTATGGAAGAAGAAGCCTGGTAGGCTACAGTCCGTGGGGTCACAAAAATTCAGACATGACTGAGCAACTTCACTTCACTTCATACACACATACACACACATATATACCCACAGTGGGACACTACTCAGCCATAAAAAGAAATGAAATAATGCTATGTGCAGCAAGATGGATGGACCTAGAGAGTCTAAGAACTAAGCCAGAAGAGAAAAACAAATACATGATATTGCTTATATGTGGAATCTAAAAAAAAAAATGATACAAATAAACTTACTTATAAAACAGAAACAGACTCTCAGACATAGAAAACAAATATATGGTTACCAAAGGGGAAAGGAGGTGGGCAGGATAAATCAGGTATTTGGGAGTAACCTAAACATACTGCTGTATATAAAATCGATAAACAAGGACATACAGCACAAGGAAGTGTACTCACCATTTCACAGTATTGAAAAAGAACACACAGATACATTTTCTTTTCAATATACATGTGTGTGTGTGTGAGTGTGTATATATATATACACACACACATAAAACTGAATCACTGCGCTATATACCTGAAACTAACATAACATTGTAAATCACTACACTTTTCAATAACAACAAAAGACACTGGTCAAGGAGAAGGGAGAGGTTCACAATCCTCCTGGTCATCCAGGAGCTACATCACCAACTTCCCCTCCGTTCTTTCCATCTGTGGTCCTTAGGACAGGTGAATCTTCTCTTGAAACGTCTGTCCTATTACTTGTTCCAATTTGTCCTATTTGACAAATACACTTCCTAATAGGTCTCTGTCAGGGACATAATGAGTGTGCCGGACTGTTACTAAGAAAACATATAAAGATCTAACACTTAGATTTCTAGGCTTCAAATTCATCATATGCCCTCCGTCTCCCCAAGTATTTAAAACACTGAAGTTCACAGTCTTTCACTTGGAACTACCCTACCTCAATTTGTTCTCAAGGCTCCATTTTATTTATTTTTTGTATAAGCTAAATCGGTAGCTGCACGATCATCCAAATATTTCTCAGACTCTCCTAGCTCTGAGAGCTTGCTCCCTCCAGCTATCTAGAGCAGCATTTTCTACCCACACACCTAAATCTTTGGAGGAGGAAATGGCAATCCAGTCCAGTATTCTTGCCTATAAAACCCTATGGACAGAGGAGACTGGTGGACTACAGTCCACAGGGTCACAAAGAGTCAGACACGACTGAGTACGCACACTCACCTAAGTCTTACACACCCTTTAAAAGCCCAGTGTGTGACAAGGTCCTCTGAAAAGGCCACCTTTGACCCCATCTCTGAACTCCCATAACACTGGGGTCGACCCTTGTCCTGTGCATTTGCTTTCTGAATGTATGCCTTATCTCCTTAATTATTCTACGTCTTTCAAGTGTAAGAACACTTTTTCTTACCCTTCTAGCACATTCCCTGTTTCACAGGTTCAACGAGGATTTTATTGATTTGTGTTTGTTCCTCAGTCCTATGATTCTAAGGAAACTAGAATGATAACTCTCCACCCCCCTCCACCCCCTGCCCCACTGAAATCCCCATAAAGTGTCAAGTAGTCTAGTGCAGTGATTAAGAGTGAGGCTTTGGTGCGGAACATCCTCGGTCCCAAATCCCAGCTATCTCTGCCCCTCACGAGATCTCAGGCAAGTTCATTTTATTTCTCAGTCCCTTGATTACTGCACACGTAAATTACAATTAATAATAGTATTTATCACATAGGTTTGTTATGAGGTTTCATAAGTTGATACAGAAAAAATGTGCTTAAAACAGTAGCTGGGACACTACATGCAATGTGTCAAGTTTAGGTATAATTAAGTGTTCTATTCTCTGACATAACACAGCAGGTTACATTAAGTTAAGGTGCCGGAACATCAGTGAGGGAAGGAAATATAAAAGGGTGCCTTGGCTCCCACTTAACATTTGAAGTGAGTATTGACTCCAATTCAGTGTTCTGAGAACCAAGTGCTCCAGGCCCATTCAGTCTTGGACGAGGCAGCCTCCACAAGCTCAGGAGCAAGAACGCTTTACAGAGCCCAAAGTTCCTTTTAGAGAGCTCCTGCCACCTTCAGCAAAGCCATTCATTTTGCAAGGAATTCCATGAACATGAGCAGTGGCCTCACCAGTGTCTGTTCCCACCATTACTGATAATTGTATAACCAAGCAGGACGCTATGGGGACTTCTCCTGGGGACAGCCCCTCCCACATAGCTCCCCTTTGGAGCACCTAGAAAATAGTATCTGATGCACATTTCTGAGTTGTTTTATAGATGCTGAAACCACCAACAAATGGAAGAAGTTAACTGATGATCATGAGCCCCCAGACCTACTGGCCCCTAAGGATTGATAATGTAAACCTCTGTGACACTGCCGTGACCTCACCATCAGATGAGCTGATCACATCCTCTGCAGTGCCTCTCCCTCACCTGGCCTTTACAAACACTCCGTTGAAACCCTCTGAGTTCAAGGTTTGGGGACACAAGCCACCTGTTCTTGTTTGGCCCTGCAATAAACATTTCTCTGCTCCAAACTCTGATGTTTCCGTTTGTTTTGGCCTCATTGTATGTTAGGCACACAGCCTTGCATTTGGTAACAACTGCACAAATACTTAGGCAGTAGGGGTCTTGAGAAACCTATATGCAGGTCAGGAAGCAAGAGTTAGGACTGGACATGGAACAACAGAGTGATTCCAAATAGGAAAAGGAGTACGTCAAGGCTGTATATTGTCACCCNACTTTATGCGAAGAGTTGACTCATTGGAAAAGACTCTGATGCTGGGAGGGATTGGGGGCAGGAGGAGAAGGGGACGACCGAGGGTGAGATGGCTGGATGGCATCACGGACTCGATGGACGTGAGTCTGAGTGAACTCCAGGAGTTGGTGATGGACAGGGAGGCCTGGCCGTGCTGTGATTCATGGGGTCGCAAAGAGGCGGACACGACTGAGCGACTGAACTGAACTGAACTGAGGGGTCTCATCTCATTTCCTCAGCACTGTCACCTGGTGCTCTCAGAGCTGCAACCACAGTGGGTCCGTGGACTCCGGGGTCCATGCCTCTGTGCAGTGAGAGGATGATAAAGCAGTTTAATCTGTGCTAAAAAAGTGAGACAAAGAAAAGAAGCTTGTTCCTCAAGCTCCTGAGAAGAGTCACTATAAATGAAGCTAAGCCAGCAGGAGTCCAGGGCTGACCCTCTCCATCTGGGAGTCAGGCACGCCTGCGGCTGCTTATCGCCTCCCTTCCTCTCCAGTCCTCTGTTCTTGACAGTGGTGCTGATACTAAAACAAGATGTATCTTTTGGCTCTTAATTAATACCCAAAGAAACTTCAATTAAAGGTTTTAGAAAGATGGACTCTGGAAAGATGGACTTAACTGGCAGCAAGAAGATTTAGGAGGAGAAAGGACAAGAGGCGTGAATGCCAGGCAGAGTCTGAGGCAGAACTGGGCTTCCCCTCCCTGTGTGTGTCTCCAGTGACCTACTGGGAGCTATTTTTAATAGTGTATCAAGCTGTCACTGCTATGTGGAATCTAAAACGTGACACAAGTGTACCTATGCATGAAACAGACCGAATCAGGGACACAGAGAATAAACTGGCGGCCGCCAAGGAGGGGAGGGATGGGAGAGGGATGCACTGGGAGTTTGGATTAGCAGATGCAAACTGATCTATATAGAATGGATAAACAACAAGGTCCTACTGTATAGCACAGGGGACTGCTTTCAGTATACTGTAAGAAGCAATAATGGAAAAGAATATGAAAAAATATGTGCGTGTATATAAGTACATAGAACTGAGTCACTTTGTGGTATAGCAGTAATTAACACAACACTGTGAATCAACTATACTTCGATTCAAAGATAAAAAGGAATTTTGTACAAAAGTGCACATGAGTAGAATTATATTTTGCAAACAGTAAAAATTACGTTTTCTTGGAACAAAAACAGTGCATCATGCTGTCTAATAGTGCCCTGTGTAGATTCGTGGTATAAGTGTAAGATTTGGAGGTGGGAGCATGTCCAGAAAAATAAAAACCATTACCAAAGACCACAAGCATATTCCCTTGAAAGAAAAAAATACATGTGAAAAGTAGCAACTATGATTTTTGGAAAAGTTAATTTCAGCCTCAGCCATAGGTAAAGAACAAGAGAAAGAAAAAATAAGGATGGAATTCTTTCAAATAGATCAATGGGGGAACATTTGGGTTTGGGCTTTGTTTGTCATGTGTACATTTGTTCTGATTGTGCTTCTCCCCTAAGGAACTGGAAGGAATGCCATTAAATTATCAGCAGATAATTCCTGATTGTTCGCTGAATAGAAGTCTTGGCTTTCTGTCTCCCCAGGATTTACTAAAACACCCATAGTTCAGCCCCCAGCTGACCTGCACCAGGAGGCAACCACTGAATCTCTATTGAGGGGATATAGGTACAGATTTCTCTATGAACGTTTCAGAAGGTGATCGCCCTTCCACAGTCCTATGCCAGTTATCAGTAGAATCCTGTATATGATATTCATTTCAGACTACCCTGAGCTGTGGTTGTTTATCCATGCTTTATTTCTCTTACTGAGTTTTAGGCATACACATGGCAGTGACCATATCTTATATTATGGATGAGCTTTTGCAAGTCATTCAGCTTTACTACACTTCAGTTTTACCACCTGTCAAGTAGAGATAAGAGAACTTACCTTGTGGGCTTGTTGTAAGAATCAAATACATAAAGACACATAAAGCACTCAGAACGATAAAGATGAGCAGTGATTATTACAATAATATTTCTGTTTAAAAGTGTATAGGACAGACTTTTTGAATGAATGAATGACATTTAAAAACCCACTTGGATCCTGGCCAGTTTCACACTTTTTTTCCTAAGTGAGAACGATCCATAAAAGGAACATGGATTTTTTATTACAAAAGCTATGCTATCTGAGAAATGGTCTGAAAAATAAAGGGGAAAGAAAAATACATTGTGGGCAGAAACACATTAGTTTTCTGATATGGGGCAGAGAATTCAAAAAAGAAGCAAAACTTCACAAATTTCCCAACGTTGAAAAAGTGACAGCGTGGTAAGTAGTCAAACCTTCCAAACTTCAAGTCGACTGCCCAGTCGGTGCTCATCGCAGAGGCTCTTCCAGGAACCCATGCAATTGTATCATCATCATTGCGCCTGTATTATATATGATGTGTCTTTTGTCACACGCATCCTTTAATTTGCTTCCCACACCGAGCCATCCAAATCCCCTTTGCTGTCCCCCCACCTCCCCGTGGCCTCTCTCCCTCTGGACCTCATTTTCCATTAGTCTCCCTGACGCTGCCAGCAGACCATTCCAAATCCTCCTGAGCGCCGACAAAAGCTGCACAGATGTGGGGAGAGCCGGCACTGGGAACTCTGAACAGCACCGCCATCCTGTCCCAGCGGGACGGGGGTTGTTTCTCTTGGGGACCAGAGGCAGAGAGGGGGGTGGGTGGTAAAAAAAGAGAAAAGAAAGACTGAAGGCAGAAAAAGAGGGGAGACAGAGTAAGCCATTGAAATCAGAAAGGAAATGCATGAGTGAGATTTCTATCAGGAAACACAGTAGGGTGCAGAGGGGGTGGGCGCTGGGAGAATAGAAACAAAAGAGGGAAATGTGCCCGGTGGTTACAGACCAAGACGCCACAAAAGTCTCTGGGAGGGTACAACGAGGGAGGAGGGAGCGGGCAAAAATATGGTTGAAAGGAGTTGAAAAGCAGGACCCGCTGGGGGCTGGGGGCTCTCCTCTGGGATCCCTCCCGTTCTCCTCTCTCCACCCGGTCCCTGCGGTATTCTTAGCCTCTCTCTCCCACCTCCATTCTCTTTTCAACCCTCCCATTGCCCAAATTCCAGTTTTTCACAAAGGGAAGCAGCGTGTTGTGTATTTAAGAGAAGAAGTCCCAAAGAAGATGAGGGACGAGAAAAATTCAAGCCTCCTGTGGCTTTTGAGAAATAACCACAGGTCCCAGGGCTCCCCCCAGCCCGTGTTTAAAAGAGCCCTGAGAAGAGAAATTTGTGGCTGAATGTGGTGCCTGGGAGAATGACTAAGCTCTCACGACTCCCATTCAAGAGGCATCCTGACTGTGGACCCCCACCATCAACAAGACACGAAGAAGAGGGTGAAGCAGAGACGAGAGAGGAGTTCCCTGGAGCAAGGATGCAGGAGGCAAACAAGTCCCATCAGTCGTGCTCCTTGACAAGGGCCCACTGATTTCTTAGGACCCTTGTCTTTAAAGCCATCCTGACAGGCAGGTCCTTGACCAGTCTTTAGGATTTACATACTATAAAGCCAAAGAAGGACTTGAATCAAGTTTAAAAAACAAAAATTAAAAAGCGACAATTTCAAGAGGTTTGCAGCAACTGAGATGGCAAGAAGAGGCGTCTCTTGATCTTTGCCACAGTATAAAATTGCATGGATTTATTCTTTCATTTATGTGAATTCAAACTGGTCAGATCTATCCACCGTAAATCTAATGTTAACTTATCAATACGATGCCATAGTTTGGTAGACATCTCTGAACCCCAGCCTTACAGAGGCATCTCAGCAAAGGCTATTTTCCATCAAATCAGGGGAATTTCAGAGTCAGCATCATTATTAATCAGGCAAGACTATTTGCTGAGCAGAGACCACACTAAGAAGATGATTACAGAGTAGAGAAAGTATCATGTTTTCTGGGCATGTGTCCCTGACTTCAAGAATACCACAAAGGGTTTGCTGCAATTTAAGAGATGACTAGTTCTGCAAAGACAGTTTTCAATTCTAAATGTGCAAGTTTATAAAATCACATCAGCAACTAAAGATATTAAGACAAATGACAACAACAGAAATGGCTGAGCCAAAGTGCTCGGCTCTTAAACCACATGGAGAATTAGGCTGACAATGTCAGAAGATTTCGCATCCATGCTCCTCAACAACTAGGAATAATGAAGTTGATGCTATGAATGAAATTGACCATCAATTCAGTCAACCTGAATTGACTATCAGGTTGTTAAATCCTAATTTTAATAAAAATCAACTACAGATCAGTTTTTATTATTTGACTGCAGTACTAAAAGGTTAAAAATCACCACCCATCAATATACAGTGATCTTTGGACTGTGGATCGTAGTAAGACTTTATTTTCAGACAGAAGAGATGGATTTGGCTGCGTGATCTTCAGAGTCATACATCTACCGGCCAATTAGAGACCCATGAGGCAGATTCAGTGCCCGTGAGAACTGTCTGCCTATGAGCGAAGAGGAGGTAATTCCAAGAATATCGTGTTTTCTCCTTAGTGTAAATATTAAAGTGACTAATTTACAAAAGTTAACCAAAAAAATGAGAAAAATAAGCTTCTCCCTTCCCCAAGTTACTAACAAACTCTTCCTGCGTGACTCACTCTTTGCAAACTCTCTCACTCCATACTGCAGAATCCACTCCTAGGATCCAAGAGAAAGGAGTTCGGTGTTGGAATGTCTGGCTTTGGTGCCAGCACTCAGAGATGTGCCAGTTGGATTTTATGGCAGGAAAAGCGTGTGTGCTGATCTACAGCTTGGTTAGAAACTCCAAGCCCTGGGAGCTCAGGTTACAGGGGCCTTTCTAGGCCGTCTTATTTAAGACAGTGGAAAGAGAAGTGGGTGGTGGGGGTTGTGAAAATCCATGGTGTTAGAGCAATGCCATCTCTGGCCTCCTCATTCAAGCCCTTGGGGAGACTCAGCTGCAAAGAGGATTTCTGGTTTTTAGTGTAAGCATGTCCCCCAAATTGCATGGGATGTACTTATGCTAAAAAAAGTTTTATCATGTCTTATGTTTTAATTTGCTAAATCTTGAAGCCCTAGCTTAGGACCCTAAACCAAGGGAAAATATAAAAGCTGAGTACCAGGGAATGCCAAGTGAGTCAGTAGTTCAGGATATTGAGAAGATCACCATTTTCAGCTGAAGAAGACAGAGAGTAAGGGATGGGACAGATTAAAGACGTCCATTAATTACGGAGCAGAGAGGTCTATTTCTCCAGCCCTGGAGCTGGGGCTGCCTCCATGACCCGTTTTAGCTGACAGAATGCCACGGAGATGAGGCAGACTTCTCTAGCCCAGCCTCCGAATGTCTGGAAGCTTCCATCCTTGCCCTCCTGAAACCTGGGGATCGTCATGCTGTGAAGAAGCCTGGGATGAAAGTCCAGGTGTCACAGCCACCCCAGCTGACAGCCCTGAACATGTGAGAATCCATCTTAAATACAGACTCAGTCACAACTGCAGTTCCCTGCAGCCTGACAGGTATGACCAAGTGAGATACCAGCAGATCACTGATGGAGAAAGGATCCCAGAACCAGGGAGGGGAATTCCTGTTCTTCAGGAGAGGTAGAGAGGGGAGGAGAGAGAATTTCTAAGAGGTCTCATTACTCCAAGAGATAGCCAGTGTCTCACCAACCCTAGAGCGGTACCTGGGTACCGAGCAGATTAAGGTTTGAGGGCAAGCACCCAACTTCGTGGGTAAAAGCCAAACCAGGAGGGAAGAATTGAGAATGATCAAGATGACAGCCACCAGGAGAACTTGAACCTGAGCTAAAAGCAAACAAAGTGAGGGCATATATCTAAAGCTCACCTTCACTTTGTCCAGGGGAAATTCTGAGATCTTTTCTATTAAGAGAAAAATAACTATGGAAGCTTTGGGACCTTTATGCACTGTCTATGGGGCTGGGTCCTAATATTTGGTTCTGCCTGTCACCAGTTTTTAGAAGAGTCACTACAGGGAAACACCTATAGTTTGTGTGTGTGTGCAAAAGGCAAGTAGAATCTATGCCACCATTGTTTATTCAAGTCTTGTTTAGAGAGGCATGCTTTAATTGCTGGAGGCTGAACGGTCAGGGGAGTGGGAGACAGAATACACACACCCCTGACACAGCACCAGAAACAGACCTAGGCTTTCTGGGGCAGACAGGCTCGGGACAATCCAATCTGGCCTAAGGGGTGGTGGGGGAGGCGAAAGCCTCTAATGGTGACCATCCTACTTGAATACCCTTTCCTTTTCCTAAACCACTCTTTCTGCCATAATTCAGGCCAAGGGTTCAGGCAAACTCTCCATGGTGAGAAGCTACTGAAGACAAAAGCAAGACGCGTTTAATGCGACTGAGCGTCTAATCCTTTACAAGGTGCTTGTAAAGATTAAATGATGGGATGTGTTCATTCTAAGCATGAGGCATACAGCCAGTGCTTGAGAAATGGCAGCTCTGTTAGCTAGCTCCTTGTGACTTTACAGTAGGACTTAAGAGTCCTACATACAACTGCTTTCAATTTAACGATGTGTATGATTTTAGTGTTTGTCCTGCAATTGTGTGATAACAGAGACTATATTTTATTTTTGTGTGTGTGTCGGTTTATGACAAATAGTTTCCGTGAAGTATCCCACAAATATTCAATGAATGAGGGAATGAGGAAATAGAATAAGACATGTCTGCTGAACTGAATAAAAAGAGGAATAAAAAGGAAGGTAAATCCATACACAGAGAACAAATTTATGGTTACCAAAGGGGAAAAGGGAGGGGAGGGATAAATTGGGAGTTTGGAATTAACAGATACACCCGACTGTATAGAAAATAAACAGCAAGGACTTACTATACAGCACAGGGAACTATATTCAATATCTCGTAATAATCTGTAATGGGAAAAGAATCTGGAAAAGATTAAAAATATGTACAACTTCTCAGCGGCTCAGCAGTAAAGAATTCGCCTGTAATGCAGGAGACATGGGTTCAATTCCTGGGCTGGGAAGATCCCCTGGAGGAGGAAGTGGCAACCCACTCCAGTATTCTTGGAAAATCTCATGGAGAGAGGATCCCTGAGGGCTACAGTCCATAGGGTTGCAAAGAGTTGGACAAGACTGAGCAACTGAACATACATGTCTTTAACTGAACCACTTTGCTGTACAGCTGCAACTGACACACTGTAAATCAACCATACTTCAGTTTTTTAAAAAAGGGAATGTGACTGTGTACTAAAATGCTTACTACTTACAGCCAAAATGTGGATACAATGAGGGCAGGTCATTGGCTCAGTGCTAGGGCTCACAAAAAATCTTTTAGGATCTCTGTATACCTGAATTCAGCAGAGCCAGAGATTCCTCAAAAACAGCCAAGCCAGGGAGACTTTGCCCACTTCTATCCTATTTTTCAGTCCTAGAAACACTATAACATGGGAAGCAGAAAGTATGGTCAAGATTTGATACTCCTCTGACATGTCTGTGCCTCTAAAGGGCTATCAGAGGCGGATGCTGAGGTCACCATCTAACACCAGATTACAAACCCCATTAGGAGGCTGTCCAGGGGCTGCACATGGCCTGCCACAGAAGACACGGCAGTACCAGATATTTTCGAAGAGAATAAAAGGTGACTTGAGTTGAAAAGGTGAATGAGACTCAAATAGAAAAACAAGGAGGAACTAGAAAGATGGAAATAAATATGCATATTACTCCTCAGAATGATCAGCTATAAATATGGATTAAGTACCTGGTCCCAACTAGTTAACTTTCCAAAACATAAAAGCCCTTCCCCTTCACAGTACACCATGCCAAGTCCACATTCGGTTTTGTCTTCCATTTTGTAAGTAATCAGCCCCCAAATACCCTGCAAAGCCCTTGATGTGGAAATGATTTCTGTTAAGGTAAAGGTGCTTGGTTATGGTGGCCTGTGCCAGGGGTCTGGAATCCTGGCTCCGTCATACAGGCAAGGAGAGTCAGCGAAAGCTCAAGGGTCTCTCCGCCATTCTGAGGACAGCTTGGATGAAAGTCAGCTTCGAGAATGCAGTCTGTTTCATGGATAATTGATTCCTGGTTTGCTGTGCCTACTCACCGTGGTCAAGGATATATTTCACAATCTCCCCGTTGCCGGTTTTAGCTGCATAATGAAGGAGTGAACAGTGGTCTGGTCCCTGAATTAGCAGGCTGCCTCCGTTTTTATAGCTTTCTATCAGCTGAAAAAGAGACATAGGAAAAGCAACTCAGATAGAGTCCGGAACAAGGAAAACAGCTAGCTGGTGATAAAATAAAAGTAATGTAGCAAACCACAAATGTCTCCAGCCTCAGAGGACACTGGGAAAAGCCAAAGAGATGAAGTAACATTCCTGGGTTGTGTTATCACTCAAGTAGATGGCCAGTGTCTCAGCAAATTCCGGGGAGGGTAAGTGGGTACTGAACAGCCTAAGGGAATGGAAGCATGCTAAATTACTTGTTCCCTTTCTGGTTTTTTTGTCCTTTTCTTTCCTGGGAACTGAAAGAATGAAAGAGAGGAGAATGAAAGCTTCCCTCTGCAGGCTGAGCGTTCTTGAGTTAAAGAACAATTAAGTGCATAGGCAGGAAGAGCTTGATGTCTGGTAGCCACGCTCCCTCTGCCCTTTAACTTTTTCTGCCCTCTCTAATGAACCCAGCTGCTGAGTACAGAAGCTGCTTGCCCCCTCCCCGCATGAGATCACACGCACAGGCATACAGCAGACACACGCACAGCCGTGTTTGGCTCCCTCCTTCATCCAGATCTGCAGTCTACCTGCCTTCTACTTATCATCCAACACATACCACCCAACAAGGCTTGAGATGACCCATGGGATGAGAACCAAAAGGGTTCAGAGAATGCAGTAGTAGAAACCTAAAAGACTTCCAAAAGACTAGGGGAAAAACAGATTTTGCAGCCTGAGAATTAGGCGCTAAATGAAGACACAGTCTTAAGTTTGTGAAATACTGCACATTACCAAACTGTGATGTAAGTGAAAATGGATCTCTGTTCTCTAAACTGCAATAATCAGAACAAGGGCCTTACTGGAGCTTCTAAAATGTAGCTTTAGAATAAATAAGAATCAACTAATCCAGCATGTAATAAGCAAAAGGAACGAGTCTACTACCACGAAGTTAGATGGCACAGCATTATAAAAGCAAAACAGAAAGACAGCTCATAAGGCCAGAGAGAACAAACTGATAGTTCATACACTCACTCAGATACAACTATAGATGAGCCATGTGCCAGATGCCAGGGAAACTAACATGAATACACCTTGACCACTGACCTCTAAGCCTCCAAGACCTCACTGCCCATGGGAGAGAGAGATTTTTAAAGAATTCCACAGAGATGAAGAGGACTATGAGGAGGGTAGCACAGGGGACTAGGAAAACATAAATTAGGGGATGGAAAAAACCATGGAAGACTTCCTAGAGAACTGATCAAGAAGGAGCAGTTGACTGGAAGTAAGGAACATGGGGTTTCCCAGGTGGCACTAGTGGTAAGGAACCTGCCCATAACTGATATGGGTTCAGTCCTTGGGTTTGGAAGATTCCCTGGAGGAAGAAATGGCAACCCACTCCAGTATTCTTGCCTGAAGAATCCCCATGGACAGAGGAGCCTGGCAGGCTACAGTCCATAGGGGTGTGGAGAGTCGGACATGACTGAAGCGACTGAGCGTGCACAAGGAACATACAGAGTTTTCAGGCCTAAATTGAGAAGCAAAGGAACAGGAAGAAGTAGCTAACTGTCTTCCACGACAATCTAAGAATCCCGTTCTGTTCAACTGTACTGTCTCACAATGACACATCCATTCTTCGTGGGAAGATCCACAAAGGATTTGGGCTCCCAGAGTGGCAGAGACCCAATCCAGCAGCTGCCCCGGTTTTGCCTTGCTGTGGTGTTCACAGACACTGTGGCCATCAGGTTAGTCCAGGGGTATGTCGTGCAGCCCGGTGGATAGGAGCTACTCATGACAGCCTGCACGCAGGGCTGATCCAGGGTCTATTCTCAGTTCATTGGTGTGCTTGGACCTTGGTTCCCCCTTAACTCTCCCTTTCTCCCCCTCCTTCCTCACACTCATGACACACACACCCAGTTGAGTATTTAATATTTATAGTACTTTCCACATGGGGCAGAGAAGTGGAAGAAGCTAAAGAAAAGGAGGGGAAAGTACTTGGGAAGGAAAAGAAAGAAAAAAGTGAAAAAGAAAAAACCCTCAGGCTTTATATTTCACCTCTCAGTAAATCAGATGTTACAGTCATTTCTCAGTCATCTAGGAAAGAATTATAACAGAGAATGAAATAAGGCCATCAGCCCAATATAGTGATTTCCCTTCTCTCACATAATTCTCTGTTAAGTACCAAAGAAGTGCAGTAACACGCCCAGGGCCCTGGAAAATCTGTTGCTTAGACTAAAAGTACATACAAAACAAAACGAAGTGGTTTCAAAGGTACAACAACATTTTGTAAAATATTCTGGCTTAGAAATTCTCCAAGAGCAGGAATCAGGTCTGAACTCATGCCTCTTGCTCACAGAATCCAAAAAGGCATTTCAGGGAATAGAGGATAATATTTTGTTTAATCCACTGCCTGGAAACAGCATTGAATTCAGGTATACACGCTGCTTAGAGAGCACTTTCCTCTTGTGGCTGACAATTCCTAGTGACACTGTGATCTGGTCATGGCACGGGCACCATTCCCAGGGATGTGTGTCTGAAGATGACAGTTTAACAAGATGCTGACAACCTTTTCAGCACTTGTTTTCTGCTATTGCTATTGCCAAGTCACTTCAGTCGTGTCCAACTCTGTGTGACCCCATAGACGGAAGCCAACCAGGCTCCCCCGTCCCTGGGATTCTCCCCTGGATTCTCCCTGGATTCTCCAGGCAAGAACACTGGAGTGGGTTGCCATTGCCTTCTCCAGTGCACGAAAGCAAAAGGTGAAAGCAAAGTTGCTCAGTTGTGTCCGACTCTTAGTGACCCCATGGACTGCAGCCCACCAGGCTCCTCCATCCGCAGGATTTTCCAGGCAAGAGCACTGGAGTGGGGTGCCATTGCCTTCTCCGTGTTTTCTGCTAGTAACCTATTAACAATGTAGCTCTGAGGTTTCTCAGTTTATTCAACAGATGTGGTTCCAAAGAACTTGTATACAAGAGCTTGTGTGTGGTGAAAGTCGCTCAGTCGTGCCTGACTCTTTGCGACCCCAAGGACTATACAGTCCATAGATCGGATTTTCTAGGCCAGAATACTGGAATGGGAACCCTTTCCCTTCTCCAGGGAATCTTCCCAATCCAGGGATCGAACCTAGGTCTCCTGCATTGCAGGTGGATTTTTTACTAGCTGCTTCGTTAGGGAAGCCCAAGAATACTGGAGTAGGTAGCCTATCCTTTCTCCAACTCATGAATTGAACTGGGGTCTCCTGCACTGCAGGCGGATTCTTTATCAACTGAGCAAGTGCTTCTTAACTTTCTTTTAAGGCTTCTGGATTCTCAATCTGGGATAGCACTGAACTTCTTGAGTTAGTTGGAGCCTCTGCCTAGGAAAGTTGCTGATAATACAAAGCAGATCAATGCCATTGTGGTGTATACAGCGATACCCAGGCAGTCTTAAGTTCTGACACCTGAAAATAACTTGGGACCAAATATAGCTTTCCGGATACTCATGGACTATATTATACATTATAAAAAATATTTGTCTCCCTGTTATGTTTAACTATTAAAGGAACACAGATTAACACTGTATTAACAAAATAGCTATCTTGGGAAGAGTCTCTTTTATGAAGTTATAGGAACAATCTTAAGAGCTTTACATGAATTTTATATTCAGTCCTCACAGTAAAGCAAAGAGAAGAGCAATGTGATTCCATTTTACAGATGAAGAAATGGAGGCCCAGAGACAATTAGGTAATTATACAAAGTCTCAAATATAGTCAAAGGCAGAGCCAAGATCTGAACCTAGACAGTTTGACTTTAGAATTTGCATTCACTCAGGAGGCAGCAGTTTCCTCTAAATTCTCCAGAAAACATGAGCACAAATCACAATAGTCAAGGCAGATCAGAGTATCTTCTTCTGATTAACTGCGATCCCCAGAGTTCAAAACGGCAATAATATTGCATGATGTTGTCTCTTGCTTAAAGAAAGTATTTCTGGGTATTGTCCAGGTTATTCTTATAGATGCATTCATTTAAAGACTCGGGCTGAAAGAAATCTTTAAATTTCAAATATTAGTTCCAGATAGCAGGAACCCAGGGCACTATAAGCACTGTCTCCTGGGGACACGTATCAGCTGTAATCAGTCAAGGCAGACAGCACTGTGCCTTTGCACAGACCCCTTTGCTGTTTGGAGGCATGGCGATGCTACAAAGACTCCTCTCATCCTTTCTGCTCAATTCTTGAAAAGAACATCCTTCTGCCTTCTACCCAGCTAGCACCAGGGGGATGGGAAATGATAAATGGGATCATGAAAATTTGGTGAGAAATTATGCTGATTTAGAGTTCTTAAAGAATCACCAAAAGTTCTGGTAGGGAGATATCTTACCTTCATAAGATCACCAGCTATTACTGCCTGCAAAATTGCTGTGAAAGACAAAAGAGAGATGTCCCATTAGTAGAAGACCCTCTCATGAAAATATTACAAAGGGCTGGACCCCTATTTGGGAGACACAGTCTACATCTGGGGTGGGGATCAGGGGAGGAGAAGCATGCCAAAGGTTAAAGCGTGGGACAGACTGAGGCCTTCTCTTCAGCCCTTCCCTCCCGGAGCATTCATCTTGTACATCATTCTAGAGCCGACGGGAGCCCCCTCCAGCCCTGGTACAGAAAAGTGAATATGAAATGCAGAGTCACACATACTGCATTCAAATCTTAGCTCTGACCCTTACCGGTAGTGGAATACTAGGCGAGTTATTTAAGCCCTCTGAGCCTCAGTTTCCACATCTGTAAACCAGCAAGTCTCAATTACATCAGACCTTTGAAAGGGTTTATTAAATCATATAAATGTTCTTATCTCATCCACTGATGCAGAGCGCCTGATCATCAGGATTGCTTCTGCTCCCTTCTTTCTAATTCCTTCTACTTTGTCCTCTGGGGATTCAAAAATTATTAGCAATTTTGTGTTCTATAATTATAAATAAATAGCTACTGCTATGGAAAGAAGGATTAGAAACAAGAAGAAACACATATTTTAATTACTGTTCTAAAGAAAGTAATCATACATTTAGCATAAAATTCATTGGTGACTCTTATAGAAAGAACTCTGAAAGTTTAATTAAATTAATTGTAAGGCTACTTGGTGGTGGTGGTGATTTAGTCGCTAAGTCGTGTCCGACTCTTGCGACCCCAGGGACTGTTGTCTGCCAGGCTCTTCTGTCCATGGGACTCTTCAGGCAAGAATACTGGAGTGGGCTGCCATGCCCTTCTACTTAGCTGAGGGGAAAATAATCTAAGAACCTGTGCATGTCATGTGGAGTGCAGAAGAAAAATGACAAAAATATAAGTAATAAAAGAGGAAAAGAATATATGACTGTCTAATGGCGGTTATGATTCCTAAAGGGGACAGTTGTATTAGGTCAAAAATGGTCCCTTTAGAAAAATACCTATATTTTAAAATTGCTCAAGAAAAAGACCATTTTAAACTTTTAAAGTCATCCCCCTCCCAAAATTAGAAGGTTTGAAGTTTATTTTTCAAAGTATCATTTCACTGTTATTTCAGACTCTCTCATATACAGTTGGCCAAAAATGCAGTATCAAAGCACATGTGCCCTTGGCTATCACTGAACACAAAGCCCGTGAAGCTTTCATCACGTGCACTTATGGGCCCTGGGTGATCAGAGGCAAAGAACCACAGACACGTTCAACTTGTTCAGAGGCCCAGGGCCGAGTGCCTTCCCTCTGACCACAGCAGAAGTCTTGGAAACCCTAGGAAATGATGTTGGCTGCTTCAGCACAGAAGGGAGAATGAAGGAAGAAGAGCAAGAAAGGAAGAATAGGAAAGAGAGGGAAGAATGTTTCTCTTCCATAACAAGCTGTTTAAGCTGGGACTATGGCTCCAGGAGCAATAATGCTCTTTGTACACAGTCAATGTGTACCAATCAGTTGTTGAAATGATAGAAAAGAGTGCTAGTTGCTCAGTCGTGTCCAACTCTCTGTGACCCCACGGACTATAGCCCATCAGGCTCCTCTGTCCATGGGATTCTCCAGGTAAGAATACTGGAGTGCGTTGTCATTTCCTTCTCCAGACAGAAAAGAGAGCAAAGAGGAAAGGAGTGAAAGGCAATGGAGATAAAAATAACAGAAAAGGGGGACTTTCTAATGGTCCAGTGGCTAATACTCTGCACTCCTAATGCAGGGGAGGTGGGGTTCTATCCCTGGTCAAAGAATTAGACCCCATGTGTCACAGCTAAAAGTTCTCATGCCATAACTAAAGATCCTGTGTTCTGCAGCTACGACCTGGCACAGACAAGTAAACAGATATGTACCTCTAAAAAATAACAGAAAGGGAATTAATAAAATGGTGTATGTCAAAAGAACCTAAGAAACATGTCTCATTCTTCCTTTTACAGATGAGACACTGACATTCAGATGGAAATGACTCTCTCAGGGCACAGAGACTGTGTAGCTCAATCACCCTACAATTCAGGTCCCTAGACCATCCCAGGCTCTGGCCTGTGCCCTCTGGGAGTTCACCCTGTAGCAGCTCTCCAGGGCTGTCTGGGGCCTAAGGAAAATGAAAGGAAATAGTCTTTAACTGGAGTCTAATTCCGATCTCTGCAATTTACTTGTTGTTCAGTCGTTAAGTCATGTTTGACTCTGCAGCTGCATGGACTGTAGCACACCAGGCTTCCCTGTCCTTCATTATCTCCCAGAGTTTGCTCAAACTCATGTCCATTGAGGCGGTGATGCCACCCAACCATCTCATCCTCTGCCGGCCCCTTCTGCTCCTGTCCTCAATCTTTCCCACCCTCACGGTCTTTTCTAATGAGTCAGCTCTTCACATCAGGTGGCCAAAATATTGGAGCTTCAGCCTTATCATCAGTCCTTCCAATGAGTATTCAGGGTCGATTTCTTTTAGGATTGACTGGTTTGATCTCCTTGCAGTCCAAGGGACTCTCAAGAGTTCCCCAACACCACAATTTGAAAGCAGCAATTCTTCAGCACTCAGCCTTAAGAAGTCAAACTTTTTAAATCAACTTTCTTATCTAAAGTAAGATTAACAGCTGTCCTGATCACTTCTCTGTAGTAAAGATGAAGCCAAATAAGCACTTTATAAATAGGATAAGTTATATTGACAGAAGCAATAGATTATAGTACTTCTGTGACTATGCCTAAGTACATGAAAAACACACACACACACACACACTTTAGAAGGAGCCTAGCAAGAAGGGTGAATTGGTGTGTGAAGTCTGTCGGGCATATCGCTGTTCATACGGCCCTCATCAGAGGTGAGGCCGGGCTGCAGGAGCCAGTGAAATGGTGGAGCTTTCTCAAGATGTCAACTCTGCATGAGAGAACAGGGAGAGGGAGGCAGGGGCAAGTAGGAGCATTTGCAGGTGTGGGCGAATGACTCAGTTTGGGCTTTTACGCTACAAGATCTTCTATATCCATTTAGGAGAGAAAGAAGGTTAGGGTAACTGCCTGAGAAGGCAGTTCGTGAAAAGCCTTGAAAATGACACATAGACGTTCCTAACAATATAGAGCCTGCATTTTCAAGACCACACTGAAATACTTCCCAGACACTTAAAAGAAATAGAAAACAGAAAGAATAAAGGAGAGAGAAAAGTAGAATTCGTTAACTTAAAGCACCAGTGAATAACATTTGGTGCATGTCATCAATAAGACAGGATGATGAAAAAATTCTCCAGGATAAATTCTCTTGGAAGGGCACTGATCATGAGTCAACAGATGAATGAGAGGCTGGGGGAAACTCACTGGCTACCTGTCGAGTTCAAAGGATTGCTGGAGGAGGTGAAGTTAAGCCAACTCTTCCACAATCAGTGGTTTAATTAGCAAACACATTTGGGAAATCCTTAAAAGATGAAGGGAAGATACAAATGAGGACTTGGAAGTTAAGAGGCTGTCCAAAGGGCCCTGGGAGGAGGTCTGCATGATCACACCTGAGGCTGGGTTGTCACANAAGTTAAGCCAACTCTTCCACAATCAGTGGTTTAATTAGCAAACACATTTGGGAAATCCTTAAAAGATGAAGGGAAGATACAAATGAGGACTTGGAAGTTAAGAGGCTGTCCGAAGGGCCCTGGGAGGAGGTCTGCATGATCACACCTGAGGCTGGGTTGTCACACGTCGTGACCATGAAGTTCCAGTGGGACACCACTCCAGTGAGCACCTCTTCGTCCAGAGAAGGTACCGACATTTTTATCCTGTGAGTACTGAGAAGCTAAGGAGTTGAAAGTAAATCAGAGAATCACGTAAATGTCCTGACACCTGCCAGTTTGATTCAGCCCCTCCCTTCCTGAGAACAGAGTTGGGACCTGCTCTNAGGTGCAGGGGACTATGTATTACCTGCATTGTCCACATCCATGTACCTCTGAACACCTGTGATACCTCCATGTGCCTGGACCTCTGGGCTTGGGGGTGAAGAACAGCTCAACCAGGGATCAGAATCCTTATCTAAGCATGATTTTGTTGATCTGCACTCATCACCCATGGTGAAATCATTAACTGCCGTAACTCATTTTTATAACATAAAATGTATAATTGGAGGAAAAAAATCAACTAAGAGAGAAAAAGAAAGACTACTTCACTGGAATTTGATAAGGAAGTGACTTCTAGCATAAAGAGAAGTAAAAATCACCATTTTCTGTTTCACTAAGTTCAGTTTCAACTGAAGGGCATCAAGTCCTTCATACATTTCATATATTTTTCAGACACTTCCATATTTGACAACTCCCAAACACTTTTTGAGTTTGAGTGAACTCTGGGAGTTGGTGATGGACAGGGAGGCCTGGTATGCTGCAATTCATGGGGTCGCAAAGACTCGGACACGACTGAGTGACTGGACTGAACTGAACTGAAAGACTTTTTGTGAGGTGTTATTCAGTATTTCTAAAAGATTTCAATGATGTACCATTGAAAAGTTGAAACAGAAAGAGAATCATCAACCAACAGAGAAACAGGTTTCTGAAGTACAGACAAGAGTCTTGAGGTAGTTCTGCAAAATAGCAGAGGCCTTGGAATGTGTTGCAAGGGAGCCCTGGGACTGAGTTGGACCTATGTCTCCCATCTGATGGACCTGGGATGTGGACTAAACCACCTCCATTCTGGGAGGCTCCTTCCTTCATTTATGAAAGGAGAACAATTACGGCTATCTGATCTACAAGAATTAACAATGATGACTAATGCAGTGACCATGGTTGGTATGCATTAACTGAGTAAGGCTAAGTCTTAATTATAAGAAAAGTCTGCTTTCTATGATAAAATATGTTTCATTGCTCAAGACATAGCCCTCAAGCCTCTTCTCTGATAGAGATAGGCTCAGGATGGAGAAGCCAGTTCTAATACCAGGAATTAGTGTGAAATACTAAGAAAGAGCCTTGTTACAGGGAGGAGAGACTGTAGTTAGCATCAAGGTCCACATTGCATTACGACCTTGAAACCCCTTTCACGTCCTCAGCTTCCTCCCAATGAAAAGACTGATCTGGCCCAGAAGTGACTAGACTCATGCTGCAGTCTATGGAATTTCTCAAGTGCACACACACACACAAGATCACCAGCTTCCAAAGGGGGCTGTTGTCATGACTAGGATGACACATCACTGCCCTCTGTAATGGGGGCATATTCCTAGCTCTCATTTTTAAGACAGATTTGCCACCTAAATGTTCTTTATTGCTCATGTGAATTCCTTGATCGCCAAACCTACTGATGATGGCCACCTACATCACCGTGAAGGCTGCAGCCAATCCCATGCCTTTCAGGCTGCCCAAAGGCTCCCCTGGAGGACAGGTCACCAAACTGCTTGCTCACAGTGGCAACTCCAATTGTGTCTTGTGCTTCCACCAACCAAGCACTGAGGGCCCAGCCGTCATTTTACGCAACAGCTTTTACCTTGTGAAGAAATGTTTGTTCTGACCCAAAGAAATCACTGGCCTTGCACAGCCACTGATATACCTGTCCAGGTGAGCCTTTGGTCCAGAGGAACAGCTCCCCTAAGGGAGAAAGTGGCTGAGATTGCTACTTTCCTTTCAGCAAAGCCATAAAAGGAAAAGCAGATCCACATGACCTTCAGGGAGGAAACGGGACACCTTTTAAGATTTTGACCCNAGATAGAAAAAGGAGAGTGAAAATGTTGGCTCAAAACTCAATATCAGAAAACTAAGGTCATGGCATCTGGTCCCACCACTTCATGGGAAATATATGGGGAAACAGGGGAAACAGTGGCTGACTTTATTTTTGGGGGCTCCAAAATCACTGCAGATGTTGACTGCAGCCATTAAATTAAAAGACATTCCTTGGAAGGAAAGTTATGACCCATCTAGACAGCACATTAAAAAGCAGAGACATTACTTTGTCAACAAAGTTCCACCTAGTCAAGGCTATGGTTTTTCCAGTGGTCATGTATGGATGTGAGAGCTGGACTATAAAGAAAGCTGAGCAGGGAAGAATTGATGCTTTTGAACTGTGATGTTGGAGAAGACTCTTGAGAGTCCTTTGGACTGCAAGGAGATCCAACCAGTCCATCCTAAAGGAAATTGGCCCTGAATATTCATTGAAAGGATGGATATTGAAGCTGAAACTCCCACACTTCGGCCACCTGATGCGAAGAGCTGCCCCATTTGAAAAGACCCTGATGCTGGGAAAGATTGAAGGCGGGAGGAGAAGGGGTGACAGAGAATGAGATGGTTGAATGGCGTCACTGACTCGATGGACATGAGTTTGAGTAAACTCCGGGAGTTGGTAATGGACAGGGAAGTCTGGTGTGCTACAGTCCACAGGGTTGCAAAGAGTTGGACACAACTGAGTGATGAGCTGAACTGCTGGCTTTTCCTGTAGCCATCATCATGTATGGATGTGAGAGTTGGACCATAAAGAAGGCAGAGTGCCAAAGAACTGATGCTTTGGAACTGTGATGCTGGAAAAGACTCTTGGGAGTCCCTAAGGCAAGAGCAAGGAGATCAAACCAAGCAATCCTAAAGGAAATCAACCCTGAATATTCATTAGAAGGACTGATGCTGAAGCTCCAATACTCTGGGCACCTGATGCAAAGAGCCAACTCACTGGAAAAGACTCTAATGCTGGGAAAGATTAAGGGCAGGAGAAAATGAGGGAGACAGAAGACGAGCTGGTTGGATGGCATCACTGACTGAATGGACCTGAGTTTGAACAAATTCCTGGTGATAGTGACATACAGGGAAGCCTGGTGTGCTGCAGTCAATGGGGCTGCAAAGAGTTGGCCATGACTGAGAGACTGTAGCACAAAAACCACACAAGGTGCGCTCTCTTTAATCATCGAATGTGAGAGAAGACTGCGCCTCCTCTGTCTCTTCTCCAGTCAGGCAAACACTCATAGATCTTGAGTCTTATATTCCTTGTATTCTGCCTAGTGGTGTCTGCTGAAATAGAGCATGTGGGGCACAGAGCACACATCTCACATATTCCGTTAGCACCTCATCTTCGTTGGGATGAACCCATCAGTGGTTAATGTAAAGGCCATTCAATGCTACAGTGGTCTAAGCCTCACATACCACCTGTGCCAGCCAACCTTTTAGCACGTGCAACCATAGATGGAGACATAAATAGGTTTTGTGTCTCTCTAATGAGAGTTAATCCTCAAATTCAATTAGTCCCTGCTAACTGAATGCACGACTGGATATGGGTTCTTTCCATCTGCTGCAGCAATCTTTCTGAAGCTGCTATTAGCATGGAAGACGTCTCCTGTTTGCAGAAAAAACAAACAGCCCCTCGCCCTCCCCCATCCAGCATCCCCTCTGGCAGAGAATGCGCACCTTGCTGCCAGAGGACCAGGATGTGCTCTGTTCACAGTCAGTTCCATTTCTCTTACAGATCACTGGAATTAACCATAAACCTGAAAGAACCAGATGTCTTTCCCAAACATCCTATTTGTTTATCTCTTGTTGTGAAACTGTTTCCCGGTTGTTTTTCGTGTTTAAGCCTCATCTCTGCAATTAAGCCACAAGCACAGAGACGGTGTTTTTAGTTTTTTCCCTCTTTGTTTACGCATATGCCACCTCTTAATGAAAACTCTATAGTGCAGGAAATATATGTAATGCTTCCTAGCCACTTGGTTTGGTGATTCACCTGGCTGTCATTTCAACACTCTTCCAACTGTGGGTCAAGGGAGATGTTCTAAGGAATAGAATAAAACCTACTTTACTGCCCCAGCTATACATGGCAGTTGATTTTGGAGCTGAAAATATTTCTGTATCTTTTAAAATTATATCACGGTGCTTACCAGATGCAGTGAAACAGCATTATAAGTATCTCAATAAACCAGAAACGTTTATATATGGGTCAAATCAGAGCCTTACACTAAGCAACAACACATGTTACTTTCTAGAACACTGGTTGTAATTCTTGTGTTAGTTAATTGCTTCTGACTCTTTGTGACCCCGTGAACTGTAGCCTGTCAGGCTCCTCTGTCCATGGGATTCTCCAGGCAAGAATACTGGAGTGGGCTGCCATGCCCTTCTCCAGGGCTTCCTTCCTTGTTAAAACAAATGTCACACATTAATTAATTTGCTTTGGGTACTGGGTTAGAGAAAAGTTCACAGGTTAAAGGGCCAACTGGGTTCATACTCTTTCAGAGTCACAATATGTTACTTTCCACCAACTGTGAAAATATGCACTGACAGTTACTGGGGGCCAGAGAAGTTCTTGAAAATTCCTTCTTGACAGTCTATACAGCTCAAAATTAATGTTTTCTTTAGTGATGACAGATTAATGTCATTTTCATATGAAGTGGGTCAACACACTTTTTTTTTGTACTGCCCTCTTCGAAAGTAATATCCAATTACTCCCATAAAACTAGAAAAATATAAATTCATCTTTAGCATCAAGATAATAGAATCCTCTCAACTATTTTTGTTCAATAAATATTAAGCCTCCATCCACAGTGAGGATTTTTCCTATTAGTCAAGGGTTTTAATCTGATTACAACTCACTGAATTCATGAACCCTAAATAATTGTAGTATACAATAACACTCTTTCTCCTTATCGTGTGGATAAAGTCATACATACTAAAATACTTAGTGCATGGCAAACTGGTTTAGGAATGTCAGAGCTTAAAAAGGAAGTTCTAGTATTTTCTAAAAGTCCTTCACCCCTAGAATGCTGAGAGAATTTAATTTAGTTGATTTTTTTCTTTTCTGGCATTTGGATGATGAAGCATCATTCTGAGAGGGCCAGAGAAATAGAAGAACTAAGAAATAAGGTCGCTGCTAGCCTCACAGATGAGAGGAAGGTGCCCAGGAGAAGAAGGGCTGCTGGCCACAGTCCTGACAACTTTCCCCGAGGGTCTTGGGTGACAGCACCGGGGCTTGGGCTTCATTCTTTCCCTCAATGTCAGGCTGCCTTCCTCCTGTGATGGGTCTCTTTAAAGGCATGTGATGTATTTTAGCAGTGTCCTTCAGGACCTCTAAAAGGAACTTAGGTTGGAAAAGTGCACTCATATATCATTCACTGATAGCCACAAGCAGATCTGACGGGGCTTGAAAGTGACGGATGGTTATTGGTTTTAACCAAACATCAAGACTGTATGGGAAGTGGCGTTTAAGGCCAGGATCCAAGAACAAATGATTGTGCTCTTGAGCTCAAACAGATGAGAGGTCTACAGGTCACCCAGTCACCAGGATGTCCGCTGAGCTCCTTATCATCATCTAGCAGCATGCTGACCACTCTGTCAGATGAAGACCTTTGTGACTGAGAGGAAGACTGGGTTTAGCCCAAACACCCCTCTCTGGAACAAAATAAAGCCAAGGAGGAGTTGACACAGCAAAAGTCACTTTCAGGGACACAGGTCAGTGAAATGCATGTCTTAACAGAAGTGTACCATTATGGTAAAGAATCCACCTGCAATGCAGGACCCAAAGGAGACACGAGCTTGATCCCTGGGTCAGGAGAACCCCCTGAAGGAGGAAATGGCAACCTACTCCAGTACTCTTGCCTGGAGAATCCCAAGGACAGAGAAGCCTGGAGGGCTACACTCCAAAGGGCCACAAAGAATCAGAAACGACACCATTTTTCTAACAGATAAAACTTTGAGAGTCTGTCCTTACTTATAAATGTGAAGACAGACAAGAAAATTTATAGCTGGAATTAGGTTATAATAAAAACATGAATTTTGACTCCTCCCATATCAGCACGTGGGCTTCCCAGATGGCTCAGTGGTAGAGAATCCGCCTGCCAATGCAAGAGACATGGGTTCGATCCCTGGGTTGGGAAGATCTCCCAGATCCCCTGGAAGTGGCAACTCACTCCAGTATTCTTGCCTGGAAAATCCTATGGACAGAGGGGACTGTGGGCTACAGTTCATGGAGTCGTAAAGAGTCAAACATGACTAAGCGCACACACACTTGTCATATGCTGATATGTGTACATGGACAGCTGTGAATTGGAAGCATAGAAAAATCAAACATTTTATTTCAGAGGAATGAAAAATAAGCTTTATCTTTCACTTAAGTATTATGCTAAGTTGATGAAGCAAGATCACACCTTAGAGGCAAGAATGATAAAGTTCTCGGTTAGTTCTAATGCTTGCTCTACAGGTAAGATACAAAATAGAATAGGCTTTAGTATATGAGTTGAACTTCAACGATCTTTATTAAAGAGCAGATTTTACTGTTCAGCTTCTAAGAAAGGAAATGAAAATTAAACCTTCATCCTTCTTAGGGATTCATATATTCTAAAGACAGAAGGGTAAGAGTAACCACAAAGTGACGTGTACATTGGCAGACACAGGGAGCCCTGCTTGCTAAAGCAGCATGATGTGTGGAGCAGTTTCCTAGGGAATTTGTTAGAAACTGTCTCCAAAGACAAAGATTTGCACTGGCAAAAAACTATGGGAGGAAAGTTTTCATTAGAGAAGACACACTGGCATAGAGGTATGGAGGGCAAAGCGAAAAGCAGTTTCCCTTGATAAAGAAGGAAAGCTGAGGGGCCTCGCTGGCGGTCCAGTGGTTAAGATGCTACAGTTTCAGTGCAAGGGGCGCAGGTTCGATCCCTAGTTGGGAACTAAGAACCCACATGCCGTGCAGCAAGGCCAAGAACAAAAAAAGAGAGAGCTAAAATGGGGGCAGGGAGAAATGAGTCATAAGTAGAGGGCGCTTCCAACATGCAGAGAGCAATGTGAGGTCAATGACTTTTTTTTTTTTAATGTCAATGAAAATCACTCAGCAAATCCATTTTCCAAATGTAACCTTGGCCATGACCATCATTCTTTTCCTTGAAGATAAAAAGAGCTTAAATATAGACAAGAGGAAAAAAAGGAAAGGTCACTGGGAAATCAATACCAGAAGAAGAATGTCTGTGAATGGGTCATGTTTTCTGAGAACAAGAAGCCCTCAGGGTTAGTCGAGGAAGATGCAAGGACCAAAGAGACACCTGGTCAGGCCAACAGAGCAAACTGCTGCTGACACGGTATGGCTGAAACGCTGTTTGTGTTACCTTATAAAACAGCACTCTGATTTTTCCGTGGCTGAAAAAATTGCCTTCACTTCCTGGAGTGGGGAGAGGGGATGGGAATGTCACCAGGCTAAGCACAGCTGAGCGGATTCTGGCTGATTACGAGCCCCCTTTCCAATAAGCAATGAGGCTTTGCTTGGTCAGGAGAGAAGCTGGAAGCTGCATAATTAAATAGCAATGTATGTTGCTACCTGCTTAAAAAAAAAAAAAGCTACAGTGTGAAAGCTGCCTGCAGCCTTTATGCCCTTTCAAAGTTCCTGTCTTTTTGGAAGATGGGTGCATGGTGAGGTATGGAAATAGCAGAGCTGTTTGTCAGCCAGGCAGAAGTAACAGACTGGCACTCAGTTGCAGGAATCCACACGCTAACAGGGCACACGAGTCTCCAAAATACCTTTCCGAAATGGAAGATGACATTATTAGTTCTGCCTCATGTGCGTCATTGTCCAATATCCTTTCCTGGCTCAGAGGCCTGAATCTATAGAACAGAAGGGGTCTCCGGTGTCAGCCAGCTTGGCCAGCTCAATGAAGAGACCAAGGCGTGAAAGCATTGCTCTGCCCAGGGTACCCAACCTGTGAAGGGTGCTGCCTGGACCTTCTCATGCTAAGACCAAGGCTCTTGGTCTTTGCCTGACACCACCACCCATGCTCGCCTGACCACTGCCCAGAAAGATAAAGTCTTTCTCTATCTGTTGGGCTTCCTAAAGGAGTTGTTTAGTTCCAGTAAATTTATAAAATCGTCTTAAATAAAGTCATAAGCCCGTGCTAATGAGATCCAGCAGGTTTACTCATTTTGGTTATTTGACAGTGACAGTTTCTCTTGGTCTCTGCTGCATTTTTACTCTCTTGCTGTGTCCCTTTCTTTTGTTAATACTTGCAAGCACACTACGTACTAGGAATAGAGCTAAATGCTTTCCCTACATTATCTGATTTGATCCTCATGGGAAGTTGACAGTAATATGTAGTATTATGGCTATCAACCTCATCTGAAGGATGAAGAAAGTGAGGCTGGCTGAGGCTGACATCTGCTCAAGGGCACACAGCTAGCGTGTAACAGAGCCAGGCTGACAAGGAAGCCTTTTCTCCCCCTATCCGGCTGTACAGACTGTCAGATGGCACGACGGTGATGAAATCAGGTCCTCTCTTCCCACCATTCCCCTGGCCAGCCATGGGGGACGCAGGTTTCGCTGTCTCCATGCCCCATACTTTTCTGGCTCTGACGAGTGAAGGTGCAGAAAACAGCTGCAGAGCTGGTGAAAGGGAATGCAGAGGAGATTAACCCTCCCAGGTACTGTGTGGAGGTGTGATGACTGGAAGAAGGGATGATGCATGAAGCTAAGAAAGTCACCCCCTAAAATTCAGAGCATCCAAAATGGACCCAGAAAAAGAGGCTGATAGAGAAGGCTGGCAAAGAGAGGAAGCACTCACTTGACTTTACATTTTGCTAAAGAAGAGCTGGACTGATGATGATTTTCCTAGCTCTGTGCAGGAGAGCTAAGAAGCTATAATGGGCATTGTGGGCAGACAGAAATACACACTGGAAAATTGCTTCTAGATTCTGGAACGTACAGGTTGAAGTAACACATCCAGAACTAACTTCCAGGAGCCAACTGAAAGAAAGGGCAATGCATTCTAATATTTTGCAGCTGGTTCTTGTGATGAGAGGCTTAGTCTAAGATCATGATTTAAAGATACCAGTCACCAACAGCACTAACTCAATTCTTTGCAAGAAAAAGCCATCAAAATAGAAAATAAGTTTTAGCTAGAGTAAATTGGGGGCTCTTCAGTGGCTCAGCAGTAAAGAATCTGCCTGTAATGCAGGAGACCCAGGTTCAATCGCTGGGTCAGGAAGATCCCCTGGAGAAGTAAATGGCAACCCACTCCAGTGTTCTTGCCTGGAGAATCCCAAGGACAGAGGGGCCTTTCTGACTCCATGGGGTCAGAAAGAGGTGGACACGACTGAGCGTGCACACATGCGCAGAGCAGATTGGGTGAAAAGTTTTCACTGGCTTTTAGGGTTTCTAGTCAAGTAGAACACAGACAAATAGTGTGACAATAACCATGACCCTTATATAAAGACTGTACTATTATTAATACTGTCATAGCTGCCAATGTACCTGCTACCCCCTCGGTTAAATAGGTACCACTATAAACCAGATAAAATCATTGTATAGAATAAAAAGCTTAAACAAACAGTTCAAAAAGCAAGCACAATTCAGTTCTTCATCTCTGCTCTCATATATGACTACATAGGGACCCAGCCAGGCATTTCTCACTTTCTTTTTAAACACTTACCTGTAGAACAGGGGATGTATCTGTAGGAATGAGACCTATGAAAGCTTCCCTCGTTGCCGGAAGATCCATGACACAGTCGTGTTTGATGACCTCTCCCCACCCATCCACTTAAAAGCAAACCAGGAGGTTAGCCTTCCTCCCTTCCTAGCTCTCTCCTTTTTTTCTGTTGCTTTCTCATTTTGCAATGTTTTTAAATCCTTTAACTTAAATATTCTCTGAGGCCAAAGGCAATCTAAAGTGAAGCTGTACATAAATCTTAGTAAAGAATGCTGCCCATTCAACACACACAGACATCTATAATTAGTCTTCAAGAGATAATTAGATAATGATCACCAGCAAAGTCTTCCAAAGAATCCAGAAGGCTCAAAGGATTATAGAGTTACAGTCAATAGTCAGATTTAATAAGGGGGAATGAGAGAGAACAGTAGGGTCAGGGAAGGAGTAAAGTAATATAACCTGATTTCAGAAAGCCCAGGGTAAGGGTTTGTTTTGTTTTGCTTGCTGGTCCTGTTTTGTTTTTGCTTTTAATCAGCAGTGATTGTCTGTTTTTCTAGGAAATGTGAAAGAAGACAAGCCAAGGAAAAGCGTGCTGCCATTTCTGATCCTTTTCTTTCTCAGAGCCTCTGAGGAGCACCCAGCGAGACCACCATTAAAGGCCATCTTTTCAGCACAGTAGTAATGAATTTCTTTGGAAAAGGACCAGCACTACCCTATCTTCTATAAGAGGGAACAATGTTAATGAGGCTACAATGGAACTTAAAGATGTGTACTGAAGGGTCTGTTTGCCAACATCACATACTGCAGCAAATGTAACAGTGAGACTTGTATAGAGAGAATCAACTCTGTGCCAGGGCACAGCACAGAATGGGGCAACGTCTCTATTCATTGAGTGTAGAGTTAAATAGGAAGGGCAGCATCGCCTGTGGGGAGAAAAACTGGAATCCGCTCAAAAAAAAAAAAAAAAACCAGTGAATAGGGAAGGAGAAATCATGGGCATTTGAGCTGTCAGAAAAATTCATCATTGTTTGTCCTTAGAATTGACAGAGGTGGTTCCAAACAGCGAATTAATAAGCACAGGGGAGGGGCTGGAATGAAGGACAAGGAAGGTGGTCCGCCAGAGAGATGGTAGGAGGGCATAGAAGCTGCACAGATGTGTGAGTACAAGGGACATGGGATCTGGAGACGGGCAGCAAGCAGGGAGTAGAATTCATTCATTAAGGCAACAGAAGTAAAACCAGGATGAGGAAGAACCTCAACAGTGAGCGCTAAAAAGTTTGAATCTAAATAAAAAGCCAATAGAGGCTTCCACGTCACAAAGTGAATTGGGGCAAATACACACACACACACACACACACACACACAGAGCAAAAACAAAACACTCTAACCACTTTGTACTTGCTAGCCCAAGGTCACTGCAAAGTGGCATTCTGCAATGGCCAATGATAAAAATTCTCCCCAGTAAGGCAGTTAAAGATCAGCAGATGTTTCCATCTGTATCATTGGCTATGTTTACTCATCACATTTTACTAATAAAATAGTAGAATAGCTTGCAGAATATAAAAGGGAAAAATATCTAACTTTTTTAATCCACTGTCTGTTCTGGCCATAAAATATTGGGTTATTCAAAAAGTTTGTTCGGGTTTTTTGGTAACGTGCTATTAAAAAACACTGAATGAACTTTTTGGCCGACCCAATAACTGTCTTTATATGTGATATTTCCTTAAGGGAACAGCAACTTTTCAAGAATTCTACCTCTTTAAAGAGTGGGTGCTACTGACAGGAAATTAGATACCCGTTTCTTCGATTGTGGAAGGGTGGAGGTGAAATAAGTGGACAAGAATATAGCTTTAAATTGTTCTGCTCTGTTAAGGGAACTGCTCACTGCTATGAGAAGAAAAAAATAAACCTCTTTGTTAATGATCGGCTCCAACCCAATAGTTTTGAGGTCTTTTTTCAGCCAAAAGAATCAGGATTTCCTATTACACTNGAGGTGAAATAAGTGGACAAGAATATAGCTTTAAATTGTTCTGCTCTGTTAAGGGAACTGCTCACTGCTATGAGAAGAAAAAAATAAACCTCTTTGTTAATGATCGGCTCCAACCCAATAGTTTTGAGGTCTTTTTTCAGCCAAAAGAATCAGGATTTCCTATTACACTGGCTTAACACTCAGCCATGCTACTGAGAGACTGTATAGACGGGCTAAATGTGGGCTCTGGATGTAGAATGTCTGAGTTCAAATCCTAGTTCTAAGCCTTACCACCTACACATGTGGCCTTGGACAAGTCATCTAATAGGTTCATGCCTTACCTTCCTCATCAGTAAAATGGGAATAACAGTAGTACTATGAGTGCACTGAAAATTAAACATACGTAAAACATTTAGGGCAGTTTGTTCAGTACATAATAGTTTGGTGTGAACTTATAGTTATTTAATGTCTCTAAACCTCAACAGAAAGTCTCTTAAACCAGTGGTCCCCAACCAGTTTGGCACCAGAGACTGGTTTCAGAAGACAATTTCTCCATAGATGGGAAGGGGGTGGTTTGGGGATGATTCAAGTGCACTGCATTTACTGTGTACTTTAATTCTATTATTACTACATCAGTTCCACCTCAGATCATCAGGCATTATACCCCAGAGGTTGGAGAGCCCTGCCATAAGCCACTGCCTAGAACTTACTAATTTTTAATAAGTACTGACCTTTATTTTCTAGCTTTAACCACACATATTATGCCAAATAACTTCAAAGAAGTAGTTGAAATTATTTTTGCTAAAACATAAGGACCAAAACCATCAATCCCTCTAACCTTAGTTTCTCAAAAATTAATTATTCTTTTTAATTTCAGAAGATAACGTATATTTTAAAATATAACTCTTAAGGCATGGAACTATTATTTGAATAAAAATGAATACAGGTTTCTCTTTCAGATAACAGGAGGAATGAGATACTGTATTAACATTTTAANATGCCAAATAATTTCAAAGAAGTAGTTGAAATTATTTTTGCTAAAACATAAGGACCAAAACCATCAATCCCTCTAACCTTAGTTTCTCAAAAATTAATTATTCTTTTTAATTTCAGAAGATAACATATATTTTAAAATATAACTCTTAAGGCATGGAACTATTATTTGAATAAAAATGAATACAGGTTTCTCTTTCAGATAACAGGAGGAATGAGATACTGTATTAACATTTTAAGCCAAAATGCTGGATTAAAAAAGAAAAATCGGGAAATGTGGAAAGATGCTTGTAATACTTGCAGCAGACTTTTTGAGTATCCCCAAATCTCCACATATACAGAGACAGAGAAACTAGAAGAACCAAAAACACATGGTGAAATTTAAGACAAACTAGATATCCTTGCAAACCTCAAAACTATGAGTGGCTGGAGAGAAGACACTGACAAGCCAAGTGACCTGCATTCTATCAACATCTGTACAGGAAAGCAATGGGGCATGCACCTGAAGCAGGAAGCCTCACAACAGCCAAGTGTTCACAGAATAGTACAGTGGGCCAAGGGGAGCACAGCCGCAGAAACAGTCAGAAGCTTTTCCAACCTGGAACCTGCCCATGTAGACCCCCAAATAAAACTGTGCCCCCAAAGAAAAAAAGCTGTGCAAATGAATAAGAAATAAAGACTACAAAGGACTTAGCAAGAAACTTGGTATTGTATGGATCTATGAACAAAGCTGGTGGAGGAGATGGAATTCGAGTGGAGCTGTTTCAAATCCTGAAGGATGATGCTGTGAAAGTGCTGCACTCAATATGCCAGCAAATTTGNCGGACACAACTGAGCGACTGAACTGAACTGAAGACACAAAAACAAAGAAAACCTTTATATGAACCTACTGACATCATCTGAATAAGATGCTCTTTGAATGAATATCTCTGTTTCCTATGCATTTTAAACAAGAACCAAACAAGCGTCCCTGCACACAAACGCAGGCATGGAGAATTTAACTTATATTAATCGAGTCTGGTGGTTTTCTGTGGCAACTGGAAAAGCTCGCAGAAGTTGTTTATGCATAAAGGGCCAAGGAAATGAGCATCTTACCTAGAATAATCTAAAATGAACATGAATACAAATTAGTAAAAATGAACACGAAGATAACTCTTAAGAACTTATTTGGGATGCATTCCAGAGAAACAAAGAGATATCAAAATAGGGAAAGGAGGGTAAGACACAGATAGGAGAGCATAAAAATGTCTAACATGCATCGAAATGGAATTCCAGAAGGAGCTACACAAGTAAGACAAAGCNATAATCTAAAATGAACATGAATACAAATTAGTAAAAATGAACACGAAGATAACTCTTAAGAACTTATTTGGGATGCATTCCAGAGAAACAAAGAGATATCAAAATAGGGAAAGGAGGGTAAGACACAGATAGGAGAGCATAAAAATGTCTAACATGCATCGAAATGGAATTCCAGAAGGAGCTACACAAGTAAGACAAAGCATTCAGGTGATGTTTGTACTTAAATGTCCGCGTAAGGGTGTGAAAAGGTAGAAAAAGAATAAAAATAAGACAAATGACTAGAGAAAAGGAAGCTATAAACATAAGACACCAATGAAACAGAAGACAAATATATAATACAGGGGACCAACGAAGGTAAAAACTAGTGTCTTAAAAAGCCAGTAACATACACAGATCTCTAAGCCTCTGGTGTGAGAGAGAGAGAGGCGGGGGAGATACACACAAGAAGCAGGCCCAAACAATATTAAAAATGAAAAGGCAGCTGTAGCCTCAGATCTCACAGAAATGTCACAGGTAATAAGACGGTATTTAAAAATTTATGCCAAAATGAGAAATAACTTTAATAAAATGGATGAAGTCCTTAAACATAGTTATCAATATTGATTTAATACAAAACAGAAAATCTATTTCTGTAAACATTAAAAAACAGAAATCTGTCATTGAAATTTATTCCCACAAAGGGAATGCCAGCCGCAGACAATTTTGCTAAGAGGATGTTTCAAGATATAACAGAAATAGATGGCTCAAGTGCTACACAAAGTCTTCCAGATATTAGGAAACGAGGGGGCAGTTTCCAAATCATTTTATGCAGCTTGGAATACCATACAATAAAAATGAAAAATCAAAGACCCATCACACTGATGAACACGGATGTAAACATTCTAAATAGAATATTAGTAAGCTGAACCCAGCAATATACCAAGGAGATATATGTAATAACCAATTTGAGTTCATCTCATGCACATACTAGGTTTTCTATTATAAAATCAATTGATGAAGTGTACCACAGTAAAAGACTAAATGAGAAAAAGCATATCATCATCTCAAAAGATGAAAAAAATCAATAAAATTCAGTATTTGTTGAATTTAACAAATTTGAATGAAGGGTGAAATCCTTAAAAGTCTATCCACAAAGCAACCATACCAGCAGCACCACGACCCCCTGAGTGATCTTCACAAGCAGTGGTGACTTGTGGATGGCACTGACTTGGAGACCAGGAAAAGGCAACGATGCTGACTACCTCTACAACTATTTG